>JAMJFZ010001228.1:8342500-8460000 GCA_026225945.1 Cricetomys ansorgei | reverse complement strand
AAAATTGAAAACTTTGGAAGAGAGATCAGTGAGGGGGAGGGATTAAACGAGGGTCAGTATAACAAAATGCATAATATACATGGATGAAATTGTCATAATGAAACTGATCTTTGTATGTAACTAATATAAGCTAATAAATCATTAACAGGAAGAGGCTACGGTTCAGTTTGTGGCAGCAGTGAGGTGAGCCACAAATTGGATTCCTTTCCCCGTCACACAGCTGTGGCAAGGGCAGCCATGCACAGAAACACCGCAGTGGCTGTACCCCTCTGGGGCGGCTATACCCCTCCCCGGCGGCTGTACCCCTCCTCGGCGGCTGTACCCCTCCGGGGCGGCTGTACCCCTCCGCGGTGGCTGTACCCCTCCGCGGTGGCTGTACCCCTCCGCGGTGGCTGTACCCCTCGGCGGTGGCTGTACCCCTCCGCGGCGGCTGTACCCCTCCGCGGCGGCTGTACCCTCTGCAGTGGCAGGAAAGGGAGAGACAGAAGAAATGGGGAGCTAAGTGAGATAAGGAGCACCTTCTACCCTCCCAGCACTGGAGAGACAGAGGCAGGATGCCAGATAGGAAGGCCTGAGGAAACAGTGGGGTCCTGGAGGTTACCAGGTAACAGAAACTAGGAGTATTGGAGACCCCAGGTCCAGCCCTGGGGTCAATAGAAAGCCCCAGTGTGCCCTGTCTCTGCCTCTTCTTTCCAAGTGGATATTCCGGTGAGCTCCGGCCCTGTACTTAAGGGCTGAATCATAGGCGAGCATAGCAGCACAAGGCATGGGGGCTTCCAGAAAGGAAGCCACTCCGGAACCCAGTGTTCCCACGCGGTTACGCCAGGACAGAGCAGCGTTCCTTCCTCCAGCAGAGCACCCTTTATTTACAAGGACAGACACAACCATAGACTCCTCCCTTACGGGCAGCAACTGTGTGAACGGACAGGTTCCCATCCAGGGCAGGTGCTGCGTCACTGCCCAGAGGAACAATGCATCCCACGTGGGAACCCGGGTGACGCGGGAGCCCACGACTATCGTAGGAAGAGGCCTTTGGTCTGCGCAGGGACTTTCTGGGGCTGTGATTGCACAGCCTGGCTTAGCCCGGTGATGGTGAATCACAGTTTTGAGTTCACACCCAGCAAAAGACACCGTGACTGGCAGCCATAAGGCCTTGGCCATTAAACCCGGGGAACCCCTGCTTTGCTGGCTTTCCTTTTGACTTTAGATTGACCCCCAGGAGTCCTTGTGCTCTGAAGCATCTTGAACATTTCCCGTGAGACCATCTGATGGTGGAAGTGTGGGTCGGTCATGGTGGTGACACGCCCACAGGCATGGCTCCAAGTGAGGAACATGGTATCCCCACGCAGATGCCTGGCACCCGCCCAGACTCCAGCACTACCGGGAAACCTCACCGTGGCCCTTGGCCTTCCTGAGACAACTTCCACAGAATAGTACAGAATGACCTCAAGCTGTGCCGAGCCAGGCTTAAAGAAGGCCTTACTTCCAAGGGAAGGATGTGGCGGCACGGGAAAAGTAAACAGACTCTGCGTGCCATCTGACTGGATCGTGCGTCTGTCCCGTATTTCTGTGTGGGTGTGTTCAGGACTGCAAAGTTGCATGGACATGTAGAGAGGCCAGAGGTCACCCTCAGGTGTCATTTTTCTGGCAATGTCCAGCTTGGGCTCTTGCTGCCCATGTTTATCTATTTATTTTGTGCTCATCCATGTACGTATGCATGTGTGTGTGGAGGTCAGAGTGCAACCTGTGAGAGCCAGTCCTCTTTTTGTACTTTTTGCGTTCTGGGACTCGAACTCAGGTAGTCAGGCTTGGCAGCAAGCACCTTCACAAGATGGCTGAGCCGTCTTGCCAGAGTTCACCTCACTTTTTTCAGACAGTGTCTCTCTCTCTCTCTCTCTCTCATTTGCCTGGAACTTGCTGACCCAGCTAGGCCAGCTGAGGCTCACTGGTCTCCACCTTCACAACACTGGGGTTACCAAAGCTGGCCTATGAGGCGGGCCTCTGCTTTCTTAGACGTGGTCCCTGGGATGGAACTCAGGTCTTCATGCTTGCATCCAGTACTTTATCGACGGAGCCATCCTCTGAGCGAGCCTCTGTGGCTTTTCTCAGTCCTACTTCCCTGATCTACGAAAGGCCACCTGTCTCTGGCCCAGCAGAACAAAACATCGGAATCGAGAGTGGTATCTTGCTCCATTAATGCTGGCTTGAGGGCGAGGCAGAGATGGGAGGTAACACAGCCGTCGAGGGACAGCCCCTTCCTTTTAATGTTTCAATCTGTGAGTTGTGGTATGTGGCAGACTGTATCACAGATGCCCCATCATTGCCACGTCTCAGCACACGTGCCCTATGCCCCTCCCACACGGATTCTGGTGCGGGTCATGGGATTTTGTTGGTTAGTGGGATCCTGGCCAAGGAGAGGCGAGCAGAGAGTGGGAGAGCGCTTGCCATCAGCGCTGGCTCTTCTCCAGAGTAGCATCTCTCCATGAGAAATTGAACTGAACCTGTTCAGAAGCCACACAGAGGTTCCCACCCTTTGCCAAAAGCCAGGCAAGAAAGAGGCCATTGAGGACCCTCTGTCCAGCACAGCCTCTGCCTGACTGTGTGTGGAGTCTGATGACACCTGCCCTGGCTAGAGAGTCATGAGCAAAGGAACACCATTAGGTCAGTAAGCTCTGGGTAGTTTGTTGACTGGCAGTAGGTAATAGACCATCAGGGGATAAGACACACCAGAGCTCCTTTCTGCCCCAAGATTACAGAGGATCAGAACACAATCTCCAGAATGCTTGCCTCCCCATCCCTCTATCCATCTATTCCACGGAATCTCAGGTATAGGAGTCTTGGGGAACACACACAGGCTAGGAGGGTCGCAGAAAGTGCTGGGGAGATGGCTCAATGCTGTGCAAGCATCAAGGCCTGAGTCTGGGTCCCCCAGTACCGCAGGAAAGCTAAACACAGCAGTGCACGCACCTGTCATCCCAGTGCAGGGGGCAAAGCTAGGTGGGTCGCAGGATTCATGAGCCAACCATGGCTGAATCGGTGATCTCCAGGTTCAGCGAGACCCTGACTTGACTAGCTTCAACCTCTGCCTCCTCCCCGCTCCACATGCATGAAAGTGGGGAGTGGGGTGGGCTTACAGGCAGGCAGGGGTAGAGACAGAGTTTAGAAGAGACAGCAGGAAGTTCTTCTCTATGCAAAGAACTGTAGTCACGGGGTTTGTCCTGTGGGCTCCAAGAGCTCTGGGGCCAAAGCCTAGCTCCAGCCCTGGCTTTCGTTGTACCTTTAAACCATTTGTTTATCCTGGCAAGCCTCAGTGTCCACATCTGCAAGTGAGGTAGGTGTGCTGCTGTGCTAGCACTTTTGAAGGTTCAAAGAGCCAGTCATTGTAAGCACCCTCCTCAAAGCCAGAAAGCGCACAGGCAACCTGCAGAGCTCCACCCAGCAGCTTCTCCAGGGGTCTCACAAAGACTGCAGGCATTTGGACCAAGTAGGGCAGGACAGTGACAACAGCCTTCAGTGAAAGGAATCCTTGGAGACGGGGAGGGGAGGCCTCGCCCTAGGGTCTGTTTTCTGTAGATCTGCCCAGAGGGCCTGGTTCAAAGGTAGCTGCATCCCCTAAGAGGTGCTGCCGATGCCAGGACCCTTGACTCTGTCAGCAAGATCTAGGAGCTGTCCCCTTTCCACTTTGATGGCTGGCCTAAAGCTGTGAGGTCAGGCACACACACACCAAAAACGGGCATGCTTCCCACAGGGCAGCCAGTCTGAGGGCCTCTGTCAGACACATCCGAGCCCACTTCCAGGTCTGGAATCCTGGAAGATCCTCCTTCCAGGAATACCCTGTCACCTTTATGGTCCAGGAGCTCCTTGCCATGTGTCATGGGGAGGAGGGTGCTCCTTGCCAGTTCACTCACCTCATTCATCTGGATATTAGATCCATTGTCTGCGCTATAGCCAACTTCCACAAAATGGATGGCTTGAAACAATGGAAATTGGAACCGGGGATTGCTCCAACTAACACATATACACAGCAGTACCGGAGCCCTGACCCTGGAGGCACGAGAGCAGGACCTCATGTAGATAGCCAGTCTTTGCGGATATAATCAGGTAAAGATGGGCAGATCCTCTGGAAATGGGGTCATGTGGACATCCAGAGAGCATTTGCGATGACGGCAAAGATTGGAGTGATGTGCTATACGGCATGTCCGGAATTGGCATGCCCTGGTATCCATGATACTAGTCTTTAGATTTCCAGTGTGTGTGTGTGTGTGTGTGTGTGTGTGCGCGCACATGGGGGTGCTCCCATGTGTGTAGGTGTGTGTGTGTGTGTGTGTGTGTGTGTATGCGTGCGCGCATGGGGGTGCTCCCGTGTGTGTAGGTGTGTGTGCACATGGATGTGGAGGTCGGAGGATAACTTCAGTTGTCATTCCTCAGGAAGTGCCTTCCACTTTGATTTTTGAGGCAGTTTTCTCTCACTGAAGGCAGAGCTTGCCAACGGGCTAGCCTTGGAGCCCCTGGGACCTGCCTCCTCGGTGCTGGGGTTACCCGGGCTAGTTGCCACGCCCTGCGTATTTTGACACAGGTACTGGTGTTCTGAAATCAGGTCTCCACATCTAGGGGTTTGAAGTGCGTCCGGGGGCTGGAAGCCAGGTCCCTGTGCTTGCACAGGCAGCGAAGACCTTACCAACTCTTTGGAATGAAACCATCCAAGTTACAATGAGTCTATAGGAAAACAGAAGGAGCAGTTACCAGCAGAAAGCTTAATATCCGTAGAATAAAGCGCTCACTTGCCTCAAGGACCATCCTACAAATCTCACATATATTAACAAACTAAAATCCTCTTTCCTTGCCACTTGCTCCTATGAGGGACAGTGGCTAACTGTGTCCAGCGATAGGGATCTAGCATTTTCAGAAAGTCCCTTGAAGGGAGACAGAAGGGGCAGTTCAGGGGCAGCCCACCTAGGAGGTAAGGGTCACATCCACATTGAGGTCTTCTCACCCCTAGCCCTGGCTGCTCCACTGCCGTGCCAGATGTCTCCAGGAGATGGCCCATGGTCAGCCTGGAGGCCAGGGAGGCCAGATCTGCCCTGCTCCCCTTGGACAGGGATTTCACACCCAGAAAAATCATTTCCTGGTAAGGAGATTAGAAGGCATGTGCTGCTCTCGGGAACAGGATGGGGCCGGGTAAGGGGGGAGAGGGACAGCGGGAGAGGTCGGGGGCAGGTGGGGGCTCTCGGGAGGAAGTGTCATTGTCAATCAGGGCGCTGACCCGTCTAATCCAGCCTCCTGGCTCTCTTGATCCCAGGGACAGATGCCGGGTAAAAAGGTGCAAACACCGAGGGCCTGGTCCTCCCTGCAGGCCTGCAATACGGGCTCCTCAGTGGAGAACCTGCTTAATCTTGCCAAGAGATAAGCTGTCCAAAAGGCTTGTTCCATGGCTCGCCTGTGCTTCCGCTGGGCCCCGGGTATGGAGCTGTGGTCCATGACACTGGGGACAATATGTTCTCTTCAGTCAGGGGAAGTTGTGCTCTTCTTGAGGGCTGCAATGGGAACAGAGGCCAACCCTAGAGGGCTTTTCCTAGCCCTCCATGATGAGGTCTCGCTCAAACTTTGATCTGGCTTCTGACACCACTCATTCATTCATTCGATAAGCGTTTACTGGGCTTGGAGGATGGGCCAGTCTGTTTCAGTTATGGTTTCTATTACCGTGAACAACACCGCAACCAAAAGTAACTTGGGGAGGAAAGGAGTTATGTCACTTCCTGGTTTCTAAGTCTATTACCGAGGGAAGCCGGGCTAGGAACACAGGGCAGGAACCTGGAGGCAGACACTGAAGCAGAGGCCACGGAGGAACACTACTTACTGGCTTGTTCTCCAATGGTTTGCTCAGCCTGCTTCCACATAGCACCCAGGAACACCAGCCCAAGAGTGAGTGGCACTGCCACAGTGGGCTAGCCCCTCCCACATTGACCATCAATCTAAAAAAAAACCCACAGTTTGACCATAGGCCAATCTGGTGGGAGCAATTTTCTCAATTGAGGTTCTGTCTTCCAAAACGACTGTTGCTTGTGCCGTGCTGACATAAAATCAGACAGTACAGCTTGCTGTCCATGCAGGCATGAGGACTAGATTTCAATATCCCCTCCCCTACAACGCATATAAAAAGCCAGGTGTGGGGCTGGAGAGACGGCTTAACAGTTAGGAGTGTTTGGAGCTTCTACAGAGAACCCAAGTTCAGTTCCCAGCTCCATGTCAGGTGGTTCACCGCTGCCTATAACTCCAACTCAAAGGGATCCAGGGTCCTATTCTGGCCTCCATGGGCACTGCATGTATGTGAGAGAGAGAGGGAGAAGGGAGGGAGGGAGAGAGAGAGAGAGAGAGAGAGAGAGAGAGAGAGAGAGAGAGAGAGAGAATAAATATAAATAAAAAAATACAAACCAATCAGACACGATAGCCCCCTTGCAATCCCAGGGCTGGGGAAGTGGAGACAGGAGAGTGTTTGCAGCTTCCTGGCTAGCCAGCTTAACTGAATTGGCCAGCTCCAGGTTCAGTGAGAGAACCTGGCTCGGATCACAAGATAAAAAGCAACTGAGAAGACACCCAAGATTGACCTCTGGCCTCTGCACACGCTGTACACCTGCACTCAGCCAAACATGTACACACACACATCATCATCACCACCATCACCATCATAAATAAATAGTAATAGTAGTAATAGTAATAGTAAATGAACAAATGTTTACTGACCCAAGGTGAGCCAGACTCAAATGAGCTCACGGCCTTAAAAAATGGAATAGGATAACTGCTTCCAAGGGCACTACCACCCTTCCATGTGCTCATTAGTCCACCCATTAGAGGTCGGGATCCCCAAGGCAACCAGTCGCCGATTTAGAGAGAGATGTTACTGAACTTTGTGCATATCTTCCCCTGGACTTCTAGAGCAATCAACTCACAGTGTGAAATTTACATCTCTTCCACGAGGGTCTCTTCAGCTAAATTCGGTGAAAATAGCTAATTCAATTTACTTACAGCAGGAACTGCACAGGGCCCTGGAAATGTCAAAAGGAAAGGATGAGGATGAAGAGAAGGAGGAGGAAGAGGAGGAGGAGGAAGAGGAGGAGGAGGAAGAGGAGGAGGAAAAGGAGGAAAGGGGGAGAAGATGGACTGCTGGCCTTGAGAGCACTGAGGTCCTTCCCTAAGAGGAACATGTAGTCGTGCTGGTGTGTCAGCTCACCAAAGACGACAGGGGAGACACTCTTCATACATGCTAACTCTGCCAGACCTCAGCTGAGGGAACCACCATCCTGGCCAGCGCCAGACTCCACAGTGGAACCCCGAGCGTCTGAGCTCATGTGTTTTTATTCTTTCAGAACTCCTCAGGTATTCTACTGATAGCACATGCAGATCGTTAGCAATTTAAACCCCCCACAGAAATCCAACACCTGCAAACAGTACAAAATGTAAAGACCTAGGCTAGCCTCTCACCCAACTGTGCATAAAACATTTATTTTATACAGAACTAAAAATAAACTTCTGCAACATTCCCCTTTTCTGTATAAGACAAAAAAATTGCTATACCTTTAAAACACAATTTAACACTACACCAGCAAAACCATTTACAAGAGGACCAAGTATGAGGCTTCTAATGCATAAAACCAAATGATAGCAAACATCTATCAAGTTTTTTCACAATGTCTTCGGTCAACAGAAAAACATTATCAATGTCCAATTATCTGGAATTCACTCACAATCTTCTGGGCTCCCCCAAAGGGCTTAGATCACTTCTCTGGCTCTGACCTCTATAACACACACAGTTTGTCCTCCAGGCTCTGGCTGGCTTCACGCCACTGCTGCTGCTCTTGGTGGTCATCCCATGGTACTGGCATCTCAAAAACTGCTGGGGGCCCTTGCTGCAACTGGGCTGTACTTTCACCAATAGCCTCTCATAGGCTCTCTTCATGGTGCCAAGCCTCAACTTCTCTGCATGGCCCCTTCAATCTGGGGCTGCTACTGAGGGCTCTTTTACCAATGGCCTCCCTTGGCCTTTAATAGTGCCAAGCCTCAGCTTGCTCTCCAAAGACCCCTTCATGCCTTCAAAACCAGCACCAGCTGGGTGACTCTTTCAGTACCAAGTTTGGCTGCCAGCACGAGACACACAACCTCGCCAGTTCTGGAAGACAGCTTCTGTGTGCTGTCCCTGAGGAAACACTTCCCAGATTTTAAGATAGAGTCTGGTTTACAAGAAAAATAACAGGTCACCTTGTCTTCAGGAAGGGTCCCCTCGTGGGTGGTGTCCTCATCACCAGTTTCTGGGCCGCTTTTCTTTCTCTTGGTCAAGTTTGCAGGGAAAAAGTAAAAGAAAATAAATAAGTAAAAGGTCAGTTTAATTTAACTAAGGCTTTTTGGCTTCAAAGCCCGTGGCTTCCACAACAGGCGTCCTGGGCCAGTGCGAATAATCTCTGGCAAAATCTTGGCAATTTGACATTTTTTTTCACCACAGCTACAGGGAAACATACACCTTTCTTCACATACTTCAAACACAAGACCTCTTGGGCTTCACACTTGCAAAAAGCCGTCAACAAACCCAGTTTATAGAACAATACACTCAGTTTCAGGTGCTCTGGCTGCTGCCAGCGGCAGGAGGGAACATCTGGCTTCATGATGGGTGGGGAGGGGCATTGAAACCTTGCTTTTTCTTGCTCCCAGCTGGACCGTTTTCACCATGAAAATTCATCCCAAACATTTGTCTGAAACATGGCTCTCACCGCGGAGCTTCTTCCCCATTTACAGCTCTCTTGTAGAGCTTTCCTTTATTAATACCTTAACCTCTGTCCTCTGGGAACTGCTCCACGTGTACTTTACTGGACTTTGCTAGGTCTAGAGTTTCTTTCTTGTTCTTCCTTGTCTCCATATTGGATGAGGTGACTTCAGGCCCCATCTTACAGGTTATTTGTAGTAGTATGTTTTTGTGGGGGCTCAGCAAAGAAGACAAGGAGGCATATTTCATAACTGTAAACCCTGCCAGACCTCATAGAGGGAAACACCGTCACGGCAAGCAGCACCCTTGACAGTGGAACCCCGAGTGTCTGAGCTCATGTGTATTTATTCTTTCAGAACGACTCTGGTATTCTACTGACAGCACATGCAGATCAATTAGCAATGTAAAACCCCCCACAGAAACCCAACACCTGCAAACAATACAAAATGTAGAGACCTAGGCTGGCCCCTTGCCCAACAGTGCATAAAACATTTATTTTATATATAACTAAAAATAAACTTCTGTAACAGGAACAACAGCAGTACAGTCCCTGTGGTGGTCAATGTCATCACCTTCACAGGGCCTAGAATCACCTGGGAAACAAACCTCTGGGAGTGTCTATGAGGGAGTTTCTTGATTGGGTTAGCTGACGTGGGAAGACTTACCGTGAACGTTGGCAGCGCCATCCCATGGGCTGGGATCCTGAGAGTGGAAAGGAGAAGGTGAGCCGAGTACCAGCATTCACCTCTCTGCTTCCTGACGGTGGATACCACGTGACCCACCGCCTCCGGCCCCTGCTGCCCTGACTCCTACCGTGGAGAACTGAGCCCTCAAACTGTGAGTGAAAATAGACCTTTCCATAAGCTGCGTTTGTCAGATATTTTGTCACAGAAATGAGAAAAATAACGAAGACAGTCCTCAATGTATAATGGTTTAACTTGTGATCTCTTACTTCACATTGGTGCCAAAGTCAAACACATGCAATAGAAAGCAGAACTTGGATTTTGGTTCTCCTGGGCCAACACTGTCCTCTCCGAGCTTCACGTGGTGCTGGGCTAAAGTAGGAAGCCAAAGTTCCCTCGTAACCGTGTCGTCACGGTGGGTTGCTGGGCCAAGAGGTTCAACAGGGTCCTGTGCCAGTGCAGCTCCCACTTAAGATACTTTCAATCTGTGACTGTAGGAAGCTGAATGACATCTACATGGCCCTCACCCTCCATGCCTAAGGTGATGGACTTTGGAGATGGAACTTTTGGGAGGTGACTCAGGTGCCCACAGAGAGGACCCAACAGTGAAGTCGGTGCCTAACTTATAGTGGTAACTTTGTGATGGTGAAGAAGTGACCATATTCATACATTTAGTAGAAACTATACCTTGAATGTTGACGTTTTCCTGGGATAGTTACAAATGTGGCCCACTCAGAAACTAACTTAAAATGGTGTGTGTGTGTGTGCGTGTGTGTGTGTGTGTGTGTGTGTGTGTGTGTGTGTGTGTTACTGCCACATTCAGGTACTATCAGCCTTTCTTTTCTTTCTTGGAATTTGTCAAGAAGGCTAGGCTTGGTGCCCAGCAAACTCCGAAGATGTGCCCATATCTGCCTCCACAGCTCTGGGGCTGTAAGAACATGCCACCACGCCTAGCTTTTTCACGTATATTTTGGGGACTGAACTCAGAACCTCATACTTGCAAGGCAAGCACTTTGCCAACAGCCATCTCCCCAGCCCTGAAATTATGACATTTTAAGAATATGTATTCATTCAATAAGTTCTGTTCCTCCAGAAAACCATGACTGCTAATTGGCCCAACACAAAATCATAAGCTTACTCAAAACATGTTGAGATGGGGACTCTATTTTCATAACTTGACTTCCGAGTTCTTGAGTATGAGATTCATAGACGGTACCATGTTGCAAAGACAAAAGGTAGATCGCAGCTTCTAGAGTGAGTACGTTGGCTGTGGGAGTTAGATGCTCGTGGAGAAACGGAACAAAGGTGCTTTTGCCTCTTCTGTCACCTTCCATCCCTATTTCCTGCAAATTCTACTCATTCGTTCATGTGTACTGTGATCATTAGTGTTAACGGTCCATTTGACAGGATCTAGAATCACCTAGGAGACAGACAAACCTCCAGACACTCCTGTGAGGCATTGTCTAGGGTAGGTCAGCCTTTGGGCATGCCTGTAGGGGATTACCTTGATTATGCTAATTGATACAGAAAGAACCACCCATTGTGGGTGGCACCATTCCCTGGCCAGGATCCTGATCTGTATAGGTGAAGAAAGGGAGCAGAGCAGTTATATGTTTCCTGGTTGTGGATGTGATGCAAGCAACTGTTTCAAGCTTCTGCTACCCTGCCTTTCCTGCCTAATGGACTGTATGTATGGCTTAGTCAACTTGGATCAAACTTCGGGGAGTCTGATGCCTGGCAGTTTATTCCCGGTATATTTAAACACAACGTAATTTAGAAAAATGTTTCCTAGTGTAATACAATCTCCAGTGCACAAGGAAGCATAATTACATTAAGACTCAACTCAGGTAGATGTCATTTCTTCCAAGAAGATGAGTTCTAGAGATAGACTATCTGTATTAGTTTAAGGGCATAGAAAGGATCTGGTGTGATCTCAGTCATACAGATAGGTAGCCTAGAGGTCATTTGGGTTATTGTCCACCTCTTGGCCCTGGTTGGGGGAGCTTGGGGGAGCCTCTGGCTATTCAGATAGTGTAAGGGCCATTTAGACTATTAGGTATCTCCGGTCTTGGTTGTGGGAGCTTGATATGGCCTGGCCCAACAGATAACACAGATCACCAGGCTATCACCCCCAGTTCCCAGCTTTCTGGATGGAAAAAGAGATTTTGCATCTTTTCCATTGAAAAGACAGTCCTGGGTGCTTAACATTCCTGGTTTCCCTGGTGATTTGTGGACACAAGGACCTTCGTGCTCCCAACACCAGACTGTACCCTGTCTCCCTTAAGTTGGTTTTGTCAGGGTGTCTTGTTACAGCTACAAGAAGAGGAACTAAAACATGGCCATCATCCATGCAGCCCACATTAGTTCACTGGACATTTGCCCTAGTGTCCTGTTCCCAAGGTGCTCTCAACAGAGGGAGACTTCTAGGAAACACATCTCAGATAACAAGGATCATGCTGTTGGGACTTGGAGATCCCACTGGAAAGGGGGTCCCACATCATCAGGAGTTAGAACATTCCCCAGAAGAGGTGGCAATTGGTGTGAACCACAAGGACCAGCAGGACTTACTGAGGTCACGTGGTTGTGAAGTCTACCCCAGGCAAAGAGGAAGGGCTGGGCAAAGAAAAACAAAGAGCATCTCTGTTCTGGGGGGGGGGGGGCGGTGTCTCTGAGCCTGCACAAGCATCCTGGCAAGTGGCAGGCCCTCTCCTGACAGACACACCCACCCTCCAATGCCAGGATCAATGGTTGTTGCTGCTCAATGTTATGTCATGACATAACGTCAGGGTTTCAGGCTTGGTGACAGCTCATGTTGCCCCCAGGCACCCTCTGGCCCGGAGAAGTGCTTGAGGCACACCCCTGTGAGGCTCCTCTGGGCATTCTGCTGAGCTTTCTGGACAATTCACAGCTTTGGAAGCTGGTGGCCTGCCGAGGAGCTTCCTGTGAGCCACTGAAATGGCCAGTGTTGGACCCTGAAGGGTTTCCAGATTAGCTAGGAAATCAGGGAAAGACTGACTTTTGAGGTGTTTCCTATGTCCATATAAGGGACTCAAAAGACTGGGCAGGGTGAAAGGCCCAAAACCTTGTGGTCAGGAAAGGTTTGGGTGGTCTGGGTGTAGAGAGATGGTTCTTCATGGAGATGTGGCCTTATCCAGTTTCCCCATGGACCTGCAAGGTGAGCATGCCAGCCCACAGATAGGGAACTCAGAATATTGGTTAACACAGAACTGTGGCAGAAACATGATGCCTTCCATGCTTCTGAGCCTGGGGATGCCCTTCAATTGGCTGAATGGATTGAGTTTAAGCAGACTCTTTGTCTGGCCAGGAAAACATGAGGATGAATAAGTCTCCACCTGTGTGGAGTGAGCTTTGGGTACCAGCACGGCTGAGGCAGAGGCAACTCAGAGAACAGATACTGGGGCCCAGTCTGGGCCTTGTGACCATTGATTGTCCTGTGTGGGACAGAAGGCAGCAAGGGGCTACTCAAGCTCCAGAGCAGAGATAGCTTTAGAGTGGCACCCAGATCTATGTGCACCTCCTTCCTCTGACCCAAGACAGGCCTCAGCCTCCTTAGGATTCAGTCTCCCCATCTATGAGTCAGTACTGTGTGTCTGCTTTCACTGTACCCTAAAACACATATTCCCCAAAGTGGGGATCCACTTCCCCCATAGCTATAGGTCACCTACATTGAAGACTGAAATTCCTAGATTTCACTGCAACATCATGTGACCACATAACTAACTGCTGGCTTATGGGAAATGCCATGTGGCGGCTTTGAAATGTACCTTAGAGGTCCCTCTCTACCCGTTCTTTATGCCTTGATTTTTGCACCAGGACAGATTGTGGGAGTATTCTAGTTTCACTTCTGTTCCTGTGTCAAATACCTCCCAAATAGCAATACAGGGGAAGACAGGGATTATTTGGCTTATACTTCTAAATTGGAGTCCATCAAAAAACTAAAGGAAGTCAAGGTAGGGACTCAAACTAGTCACACCACATTCACAGAGCAAAGAGAGAATAAATGCAACCTTACTTGATCTCTGCTAGCTTCTTCTATTCTTATACAGTTCTGGGACCCCTACCTAGGGAATAGTTTCACCCATAGTGGACTGGTGTTCCAATTTCAATTAACTTAGTTAAGACAACCCCTATGCCCAAAGGCCAACCCAATATAGACAATTCTTCTATTAGGGTTATCTTCCCAGGTGATTCTAGGTTGTGTCAAAACTAGTTGAAAGTTAAAAACTAACCATCCCAAGAAGTTGGTCGTTGGAAAATCCATCTGGTTTTGAAGTGTCCTTGGGAATAGAGGCCACATTTGATACAACAATGAACTGAATGGAACTGGAGGCTTTGGGGACTCTGGAGCAGAGCTGCCAAGACAGTCCTAGTCTGTCTTAGTGACTTTTCAGTGGCTGTGAAAGGACGTCATGGATAATGTAACTTACAAAAGAGAACATTTAATTTGGGGTTCACAGCTGCAGAAAGTTTAATCAATGATCACATGGCAGGGAGCATGGCAACAGGCAGGTAGCCATGATGCTGGAGCAATAGTTGAGAGCTTATATCTGATCCACAGGCATAAGGCAGAGAGCGCTAACAGGGAATAGTGTAGGCTTTTGAAACCTCAGATCTTGTCTCCAGCGACACACCTCTTCTAATAAGGCCATACTTCCTAATCCTTCCCAAACAGTTCCACCCATTGTGAGCCACACATTCAGACACATGAGCCTGTGGGAACAATTCTCATTCAAACGATCACAACCCACCTTTGGGCTTTTGCCTGAAAGAGAATTCCAGTTCCTTTTTGCTTGCTGTGCATTGATATTTTGGTTTTTCATTATTTGTAGCCAAAGTTTAGTTATCTGATCAATGGCTGCATGGTCTGCATGTAAATCACCAGTGTTGGACAGCAGGAGGCAGGCAGAGCCCAGTTTTATATAAGCAGTTTGCGAACCTGGTGATTACATCTCCCGTAATTGGCCCTCATCCCTTAAAAAATCCAAATGAGTTGAATGCAGGTGTGTGGGCATCTGTGTGTTTATACACATTTAGACTGCGCGCTGTGTTCACGTGTACATGTGTGCATACTAACACACATGCATACCGTGTCTATGTGTGCAAATGGTCTTATGCTTGAGTGTGTGCATCACTCTCCAGAGCTTACACATATGTCCAGAACTGCAAAAGGAAGTGTGCTCCCACCCAAGATGGGTGCACAGGAGTGTGGGCTAGACCTCCCGACCACGGGGCTCCCAAACAGTGCGCTGTAGACAGGCTTCGAGCGTCTGTCCTTCTCCATCCAAGTACATCTTACTGCCCCAGCCCCCCCTGGCCCTTCCCAGCTCATGCAACGCCTGTCTTCTGTGACCATCAGTCCCAGGCCACATGTGTGCGTGGTAAAGACCAGTTTCTTAGCAATGACACCGATTAGCATGTGTGAAGGTCATGTTTATACTTCAGTTGTCAGCGGTGGTCATTACTTTGTTTGAAGTAAGGCCCTTCTCATTTGCTGGGCACTGTTCCTAAGAGCAAGTCCATGTTGAAGACTTAATAATTTCCATATGGCAGGGATTAGAAGTGGGGAGAGATGGAACTCCTTGTGGTGGCCAGGAGGAGGGCGGTCCCCTAGGGGCTGCAGGCCCCATATCACAGGCAGCAAAATGGGGCTAGCAGATAGGAAAAGGGTGGCCAAGGAGCACTTGGCTGCTCCAGTTTCTTGGCCCAGACAAGCGACCTCCCGGGACACCAGGAGAATTTGCAGATGTGAGCTCAGACTCTCTGTGGGGATCTTGGAGGTTGAATAAATATCCAAATATGTCATTCCATGAGCAGGAAGCAAGTGCATTTTTAGCCACTACAGCTGGTAGGAGACAGCATGGTGTTGGAAAAATAGAAAAAGGCTTGGAATTAGAAAGGTGTGGGAGAGGGCCATTGAGATAGCTTAGCAATGTAAAGGTAGCTTACCACCAAACCTGATGACCTGAATCCAATCCCCAGGACCCGTAAGATGGAAGGAGAGAATGAACATCTGACTTCTTCACATGCCATGTGACAAGTGACCAGGCACATGTAACACCACACACACACACACACACACACACACACACACACACAAATATAAAACAAAAGAGAGAGAGAAAGCTGGGAGAGAGTCTTTCTGTGGTGTGACCATATATGAGCTCCTGACCTTGATTTTCCTCTGTAAAAAAAAAGGCATGTACCACCCAGGCTGGATCTTGAGTAAGCAACCAAAAGCAACTTTCCAAGACAGTCAAAGAAAAGACAGTATTTCCTTCTTCCTCTTGAAGCCAGAGGCTCTCTGCTGAAATCTGGGGGAGAATTGGAAAAGGGGGGTGGATGCTTCAATTGAGGGTTCTATTGCTGTGAAGAGACATAGCAGCTCTTATAAGGAAACCGTTTAATGGGGCTGGCTTTCAGTTCAGGGCTTCAGTCCATTGTCATCCTTGCAGGAAGCGTGGCGGCACACAGGCAGACACGCTGCCGGAGAGGTAGCTGCGTTCCATATCCAGATCAGCAGGCAGCCAGAAGAGAAACACTGGGCCTGGCTTGAACACTTGAAACCCTCAAAGCCCAACCCCCAGTGGCACACTCCCGATAAGACCACACCTACTCCACCAAGTTCACACCTAACAGTGCCCTGCCCAGTGGGCCTACGGGAGCCATTTTCTTTTTCTTTCTTTTTTCTTCCTGTAGGGGAAGGGTTTATTCGGCTCACACTTCCACATCACTGTTCATCATTGAAGAAAGTCAGGACAGGAACTCAATCAAGGAAGGATCCCGGAGACAGGAGCAGATGCAGAGGCCGTGGAGGGGTGCTGCTTACTGATGAGAGCCATTTTCATTCAAACCACCACAGAGGGTTAAGGAGATGGCTCAAAAGTACCTGCCACACAAGCATGAGGACTTAAATTTCGATCCACAGAGACCATATAGAGAGCCAGGTACATATCTATAACATCAGCACTGGGGAACAGGAGCAGGAGGACCCCTGGAGTTCACAGCCAACCAGACCTGCCAAAATCTGTGAGCTCCAGGTTCAGTGAGACCCTGCCCCAAAAGAGGGCATGTAAGAGGATAGTAGAGGAAGGCAATTGATGTTGGAGCTAAGAAGATGGATCTCTGGGCAAGAACACTTGCTGTGAAAGCAAGAGGACCTTAGTTCAAACCCCAGCACCTATGTAAAAGCCAGGCAGAGGAACAGACAGGCTGATCTTGAGAGCTCACTGGCCAAAAAGCCTAGTGGGTAGTGAGCTTCAGCCTCAGGGAGGCAGTCTGTCTCAAAAGTAACGTGGAGAACAAGAGAGGATTCCGCCAGCACATGCACCAATGAGCACACACTCACACTCACATACACTCATACACACACTCACACATTGTCACATGCTCTCGTGTGCACACACACTCACACAAACACTCTCACACACACTCACACATAAAACACGCAGACACTCACACACACGGAATTTGGAAGAAGTTGTCTCTCCTGCGAGCAGACTGTGATAAACTCATCTCTTCCCTTCTCTGGGGATGTAGGAGATTCCAAGGTCAGAGAAAGCAGTTCACAGACAGGAAGTCAATTTTGAGCCAATGTTTGCCAAAGTCTCTCCTGCCAGAGGTGCAGGCTCACTCTTCTGTCCACCTGGACCATTCCCAGACTCCACTGGGCTTACAGAGGAAATTAGGAAGCTCGGAGGGAGTAAAAGCAGGTCACTGGACTTTGAGTTGGTTAAATAATTGTATTCAAAGAGAAATGACTGCTGGCCCCATTTCAACCTGGCGAAGGTCTCTGCAGAGTGACATGGCTGTGCTCAGCTACTCTGCTCCTGGACCATTAAAGTCAACGCATTCAGGGAAGATGTAGAAAATGTAGGTGACAGAAAGAAGAGCTAGGCAGGAGGCAGAAGCTGCAAGGCTTTGTGTGAGTTTACCTTCTCTAAACTGGGAATGTAGCTCGGTTGGTAGAGAGCTTGCCTAGCATTCATGAAGCCCCGGGACCCACCCTCGGTGACGCAGATCACATGGCACACCTAAGATCTTAGCATGCAGGATGTAGAGGTAGGAGGATCAGAAGTTCATGGCCATTCCTTGCTACAAAGTAAATTTGAGGCCACCCTGGACTGTAGGAGACTCTGTCTCCAAAATAACAAACAAACAAACAAACTCTCGGGGGAAAAAAAAATGCCATCCAAGTAAAGTTTTAAAAAGTGTATTTGTAGGACCAGAGAGATGCCATCTTAAAGGAGCCTTTGTTGTTCTCGCAGAGGATCTAAGTTTGGATCACCGCACCCACATTGGCCAGCTCGCAACCACCTACAGCTCCAGCTTCAAGGGATAGGATGTCCTCTTCTGGCCTTCACAAGCAGCAGAATACACTCATGCATAAACACCACCACACACACACACACACACACACACACACGCAAATCAATAATAATCTTTTTCTCACATAATACTTTTATTAATTATGTCAGAGGTTCATACAGTGTATCTCGATCACACCCTCTTCCCGTTCCTCCCAGGTCTACCCTAACCCTCCAAGAAAAAAAAAAACAGAAAAAAGAAAACAAAACAATAGGTCTAGTCTATGGTGGGAGCATGGATCACAGGTATCACCTTGGTTCTTGGTGACAGCATGGAGCTCGGATCACAGACATTCACGTGACCCACGTTGGTTTGAGACGAAACACGACAAGTTTAACCTAACACTGGGCTTCACTGCCCAAACACGAAGAGCACCCAAATACCACACAGGCATCCATACACCACCCGGCACCCAGACATCACGCAGGCTCTCAGACATGCCGGAATGTCTCAGGAGGCCAGGCTCAAGTGCCCTGTGAACCCTGAAGGAGTCAGCCATGCCGATGGAACTCTGCAGCCCTCAGGTAGCGATGTAGCCCGTGCTCTTCCCCACCCCATCAGGGAGAGCAGTGCTAGCAACAGCCACAGCCTCAGGAGCCCTGGCTCTGGTCTGCTACGTGGTGAAGGGGCCAGGCAGGCCTACTGGTAGCCAAAAGGCCGGTCTCTTGTGTGGAGACTCAACCCAGGAGATGAGACATTTTTCTCCCTGAATATCTGTGTTGCTCAGGTTCAGAGTGACCCTGTGGTGTGTCAGCACATTCCGGGGACAGGACTCGACCGAACTCCAGGCTGCTGCTCACCCCCCTACCCTCAGCACCTTCCCTCTTGCTCCTTTAGCCTCTCTGCTTCAGCCCTCAGGCCGAGCCGCAGCCCATGCTCTCGCTCACCCCACCAGAGAGAGCATTCGGAACTGCAGCGGAGGCCATGGGAGAGGGGCTCTGGACTGGCAGGCAGTGAAGGGACCAGTCCCTTGTCCACCTCCAGTTATGCGTTTCTTTGTGGCAGTCACCGTTGCTCCCCTGCCTGCGGAGCTCCCAGCCATGTGTCTCTTGGTCTGTGTGCGGCTCCATTCTCCAGATGGCAGCCTGGGCAGGCCCGACTGTGGCCCTGGCCTCCGGGCGTCCCGAGTTCTGGTCCCACCTGAGTTCCTTTGTCCACCACCTGGCTTGTGCCACCTCTGCAACTGTGTTTCCAGTTCAGATTCTCTCTGCGTGCGACAGAAGGGGGCGGGAGGCGGCGGTGGCCCCAGCCTCCCAGGGGGCATTTCCGTCTCTGTCCCAGCCAGGCAGGACTCTATCTCCGTATCTCTGCTGTCATCCTGCTGCATTCTGCAATCTTTCTTCTTCCTGCTCTCAGGGACTCAATTTTCCAGGTCTGTTGCCTTTCCAACCACCTTTAATTCTTAAAGTTGTCCCTGCCAGACTCAGCGGCAGAATAGCCTCTCTGGGGTCTCCGAAAGGGTGAGGGGCCCGAGGTGAACGTACTGGGGGGTCGGTGGGGCAGCGGCTGGATCCCTATCAGACTCTGCTTACTGCCTTGCTGTCCTCCTGACCCTCTAAAGTAAAGTAAAACATTTAGAAAATTATTTTTGCCTAATCCTCACCAGAAGCCCGGAGAAAAGAGCCTGGGCCTAAGACAAAGTTACTCACCTAAGATCGCCAGTTGAGAGAGATTCTGAACCAGAACTTGAACTGAGGTTCCACAAAGTGTATTCGGGAAGTCACGTGATTGCTCAGCACCCCAGACTTTCCTGAGTCTGGAGAAATTGGCTAAGCAGTACTTTCTCGGGCTCGAGGCATCCCTCATTGGTCCTCAAAGCTGACATGACTGGCACACACCCAGCATATCCCAGTCCACTGACACAAAGGGCATGAGAACATCAGGGGAACGTCTTTGTTAAGGGGGTCAGGAGGATGCTGGGGAAAGCCAATAATTCACAGATCTGCAAGAAAGGGGCTGCAAAGATGCACTAGTCAGTAAAGCACTCCGGCACAGCTCAGAGGACCTGAGTTCAGCGTTCATAACCCAGTAAAAAAGCCAGGCGCGACCACTCCAACCCCGGGAAGGCAAAAACAGGAGGAAGCCAAGTGACTGAGAAACACAGCCAGCCTTGGCCTCCGGCCTCCCCAGTCACCCAGTCACGGGCACATACGTGCACGCACACAAAAACACACATAAATACATGCAAAAACACACGAGAAAGTGAATCGGATACTTTTAGGAAATAAAGACACAGCAGCGTGTCTGTACGTGCTGCCTAATTTAACCCTTCCAGCCCCTCTAAGGTAGGTGTCATTCTCCCTACTTTCAGAGAGCTTGCGTGTCACTGTCACGTGGCTGGTGCGGCAAAATGTCTGCTTCTAGACCTGAAGGACCCCTTGCCCATCTCTCCAAAGCAGAAAACTTAGGACTAGGTGGACAGCGCTAAGCAGGGTCGGGTATTAGTTACTCTTCTCATTGCTATGACAAAGCACCCGACTGGGTGGGTAAAGGCGCTTGCTGACAATCTGAGTTCCAGCTCCAGGACCCGTACGGTGGCCTGTGACAACTGACTCTCGAAAGTTTTCCTGCAACCATGGCACGGCTGAGTACACATTGTCACACAGACAAACCCAGTTGAGTCTTCTTTTGGTCTGGACCAAAGCAACTCAAGGAAGGTTTCATTTTGGCTTGAAGTTTGGTGGCACAGTCCCTCATGGTAGAAATGACACGGCAGCAGAGCACAAAGCAACCGGTCACGTGGCATCCACAGTCAGGAAGCGGAGGGAGATGAATGCTGGTGCTCAGTTCACTTTCTCCTTTTAATGCAGTTTAGGGAGCACATGAGCTGGTGCTCCCCTCGGTTAGGGAGGGTCTTCCCTCCTCGGTTAAACTTTGTTGGAAACACTTTCACAGACATACGTGGTGCATTTCCATGCTGACTCGACCAGCCCACGGTGAAGGTGGACCTCACTGGAGATCAGGGAAGGCCATTCCCGTGAGTGCTGACATTGAGCCTGAAGGTCACGGGCAGGCGTCTGGAAAAACACAGAAAAATGAGACATAGCTCTGCCTGCGGGATGCCAGACTGTAGCAGCAAATGCATAGCATGATGGTCCTTGGGGCGACAGTGGTTACCGTGAATCTTGATAGAAGAGACGGGCCAGAGCTGGGAAGATGTGCTGGCTGGGTTTTATGTTAACTTGACAAGCTAGGGTCATTTAGGAAGAGGGGCCCTCAACTGAGAGAATGCACCAGCAGGCTGACCTTGGGGCATTTTCTTGACTGATGTAGGAGGACCCACTCATCGTGGGCAGCACCAGCCCTGGGCTGGTGGTCCTGAGTGCCATAAGAAAGCAGGCTGCCCGAGCCATGGGGAGCAAGTCAGTGATCAGCACCCCTCTATGGTCTCTGCATCAGCCCCTGCCTCCAGGTTCCTGCCTTGACTTCCCTGTGATGGACCACGATCTGATGAGATGAACTTCTTTGTTCCCAACTTGCTTTCGGTGGTGGTGTTTTATCACAGCCTCGGAAACCCCAGTGGAGACCGAAGGCTTCCTGAAGGAGGTACCACTGGAATGAAAAGGGCACGAAGCCAGGGGGCTGGCTAGCTGCTGCAGAGAGCGCATCCGAGGGTTTGTGTCCTCGTTACTCCAGAGGTAGGGCTTGCTGCCCGAGTGGGCAGGCGGTAATGAGGGAGTGGAGGGGATAGAGACAGGTGCTCCTGCGGCATAGCTCGGGGGTCCCACTGCAATCTGCTGGGTCGCGGGGTCTTGCAGCTGGCCTGTACTACTTGCACATGACTTGACCAAACGTAAGAGCTCTGTTGCCATTACAGAAATGCACCTTCCCCTGGGAAATGACCTTGTCTTGTGCGCTCAACGAGACATTTCACTTCCACGTGTGTCAAGGAAGGAAAGAGGGAGTGTAGAAGGCTCTTTTAAAGATTTAACTTCTTAAATTATTATTATTGTATGTTTGTGCGCACGTCTGTGCGCATGAATGTGAAGGCAGAGGACGACTTTCATGAGTCAGTTCACTTCATCCATCCTGTGGGACCGGGAGATCAGACTCAGGTTGTCAGGCCTGCGCACGGGCACGTTGTGCCGGAAGTGTTCTTAGCCACAGAGCCAGCTTGCCCACCTGTGGCTTCTTTAGCTTTCATGTCAACCAGAATGAAGAGACTAAATCTGTTCCCTCTGCATGTGAGATGGAGGCTTCGGAGACATTGAGAATGAGGACGGAGCTTAATTCAGAGTGCTTGTCTGGCATGCCTGACGTCCTGGGTTCGATACTTGGCCTTGTATAAACCGGGCCTGTGATCCAAGTACCTGGAGATGAAGATAGGAGGGTCAGAAGTTCAAGGTCATTCTCAACTACAAAGGGAATCTGAAGCTAGTCTCTGGTGCATAAGACCCTGCCTCTCGATCAAATAGTTAATTAATTGAAAAAAACAACTGACTAATTCCCAGGTTTTAGAAATGTACCATAGCGCTGTCACCCACTGGGCAGCTGGGTGATAGCTACCAAGGACTTCACTGTACTATTGTTTTTGCAACTGTGTGTGAGCCTATAATTATTTCGAAATAAAAAAACAAAAAAGCAAACATGTTCTAGAATCACACGGAGCCAGTTCAAACATCACATCTGACACAAAAACAAGTTTTCATCATTAAAGCAGCTGTTCTCATTTCGCAACTTTAAAAAAAAAAAAAAAGAAAAATGCTCCTAGGTCTGAGGGTGTAGCGCAACTGACTGTTTGCCTAGCACGCAGGAAGCCCTGGTTTGATTTTCAGCATGGCGTAAACCAGATGTGGTAGGGGCACGCCTGTTATCCCAGCACTGATGAGACAGAGGCAAAAGGATCACAACTTTCAGGTCATCTTTGACAAGTTCAAAGTCAATCTGGGATACATGAGTCCTTGTCTCAAATTACATAAGAGGCCAGGGAGATGTCACCAAGACTGGCTTTCTGGATTTGCTCCCCAGGACATCTAGGGTGGAAGGAGGGAGATGATGAGTGGATGCCGGTGATTGGCAGATGACTTGGCTGTGTACCTCACTGGCCTCTCTGGATGCTCCTCTGAACAGTGGAGACTCCTGGTCTAAAGGCAGGATTCTGCCAAGCTTGTATATCCTTCCTGAGCAGAAGAACTTACCCGCTATCCTTTTCTCCCACTCAGCATCCTAAAAGACAGAACCCAGATCTTGTCTATGTGCAGGTGACCATCCCCCCCCCCCCAATCATCTCTCCAGCACCTCTGCTGACCACTGAACTGCCATCATGGTACTCCAAGCTGTGCCTTCCCATGAAGCAGGCCCACATGTGCTAATACTTTCTGTGCCATCTTCTCAGACCCATGCCTGATTCTCCGGGAAGCTCAGGACACCCATGGGCCCTGGGCGGTACTCTTGCAAAGCTGGCCTGTGTGTTCAGTGGGCGGCAAGAGCATGTATGTCTGATGAGTCCCAGGGCTTCACCCAAGCCCAGGGTCTGAATGGAAACATTATCACAATTTAATTACCTTTCACAAACACAGCCTGGGAAACCCCACTCCTTGGCCAGAATGTCAACCTCAAATGGAGCCAGGGGTGAGCGGAAGCTGTGCACCCCCTCCAGGGGTGAGGGGACAGCCTTGAGGAGCTGCACACCCTTTAATGAAGCTTCCGAGTGACCCCCCAGGCCCCTCAGCACTCATGGGGCCCATGAAGGTTCTCCCCTAGCCGTGCACCACAGAATCTAGAGCCAGGCAGGCACACGGGGTTTTGTTTGGAATGTCCTGAGGGTTTTTCCCCTCCTTTCTCTCTTTCTTTCTTTCTTTCTACCACCCCCCCCTTTCTGTCTTTTTTTTTTTTTTTTTAATAAAACGGGTGATAAAGAGTCCTGCCAGGAACCATTGTCTTCCCAAGTCTAAAGTGTTCGAAATTAATTTATCCGCCTAGGATGGTGTATAAATTTCTCATTACGAGTGTCAGTGATGAACAAGAAACCATTCCAAGAAATGTCTCGGGCCCTTGCCAAGCCCCGGGCCCTGGGTCCCTCGCAGAGCCAGTGCCCGCGACAATGGGCTTCACACAGTCAGGAGTGTTAACTATGCATGCTTTCTCGTTGCCCGGGCTCAGCCAAATGTCCTGTGAGAACGACACGTCCACACCCGGTTCTATTATTCTACACAGATGCCGGCTTGTTGTGTGTCTCCAGCCCGCGGAGCACAATGCGGGGTGTTGCGGGGGACGTGGTTGTGGTGGGCATGTGATTTTTTTTTTAGTTTGCCCCCTCCCTTATTTTGGGTGACCCACATCCGCTTCCATACACCAAAAGGTGGCGAGGGGACCTGAGGGAACTGCCCTGGAAGATTTCTGGAAGAGCATGAGAGGATGGGGGAGGGGTTCCATGAATCAATGAATTGAGTCTCTTTGAGGTATGTAGCGGGAGGGGGGGCAAAAACCAAAGAAAGAAATGAGGAGAGGGGAGTTCAGTCTTGGGGGGAAACGATATCTTCAGCCCTCCTCTCTGGGCCCAACTGCCAGCTACCAGGGGCGGGTGTCAAGTGGAGGTAGAAGCCATGCTTCTGCTGCCCTCAAGTCCCAGCCCCTAGCTCCACCTCCGAGGCTGTCCCCAGGAGCATGGACATTGAAGAGGCGAGCCGCAGGGTCTTCCTGCCATGTGCTAACCTCTGATTCTCACATGCAACCTGCTTCCTAAGACCAGAAGGACTGCATGGGGTGACAAGTGGGGCCGACAGACACTGTGGCCTTTCCTTCCCCAGAAGCTGGTGGCCATCTCTTCTCGCTCTGCAAAGCCCGCCACCCAGTGGCACCAGGGTGAGGCTCTGAACCCCTCTGCCTGCTCAGGTCTGCTCTGTCTGTGGGCTCTTGCCCTAGGCTTCATGCCGGAAGCCCAAGGCAGGTCTCTTGCCTAACCCACAGGCTCCCAGGAGCTCTGCTAGTGCCCACAGATCCTGGCCAATCAGTAGAGGGTAGTTTTGGGTTTTTTTTTTTTTTTTGAGCCACTGGAATGGGTATAAATTTGAGGGGAAGGCAGAAGGGCTAGCCAGGGAATCCCATTTGAGTCTTACCTTCGTCATCATCTCTGTGTCACCAAGACCCAGTCTGACTCTTGGAATTCTTCTCTGAATATGAAGAGATGGGTCAGGGCTCCTCACAACCCCCAGTGCTGGTCTTTAGGATGAGAGTGGATGGCCATAGGCTCTGACAGCAGGGTTCCTGATTCAGGAAGACTTGGGAGCCCCCAAGAGCTGGGTATTGAGGCTGACCACCAGAAGGGGCCCTGTGCGCAATGTGGCCCTGCAGCATCTCAACGCCCTGCAAAATCATACAAAGTCCTCTTCCTCAGGGGTCTTGGCCAGAGGACTGGGCATGCTCAAAGCAAGAGGCCACTTTGCAGAAGCACCAGTCTTGGCAGGCAAACTCATTGCTGGCCTCTGCGCCTGGCCATGAGGGCAGGGCCTCTGCAGAGTGGCTGATTGGGATGCCTGGCAAGTCACCGGCCCCGGGCTGTGGGCCAGCCTGCAGCCCTGTGGAGGTGGCCTCATTAAAGGACTCATGGTCCAGTGGGCAGGGCATCAGACTGGACATCTGGAGGTTTGGGGCCGGGTCCAGCTTGCTGCTGCTTTGCTGGGTGACCTTAAGCAGATTACTTGGCCTCTCAGTGCCCCACCTGCCGCCTGCCTTCTCCCGGTCTGGCAAAGCTTCCCGGAAGGAATATTAATGGAGTAGTTCAGGGAAGCCTGGATTCCACAGAGCCTCACTCTTAGCCATTCCCGTCATGCCAGGGGTGGGTGGTGTCACCAGGAGGCCTTCCTGAGCCTCTCAGACACCACTGCCCAGGGCTGCAATGGGCCTGGAGTGGGACACAAGGTGACGTAAGGACCTCGAAAGAGGCTGTGCATCAGAGAACAGGAAGGGCTGTGAGGATGGACCCACGACGTTCTTTCACTACGTAGAGAGAACTGGTCCAGGACCCAGAACCAAGAAGGTATCGCTGAGCTGGAGACCTCAGCCTCCCGGGTCTTCTATTCCTCTCTAAGCTGTTCCCTCCGGCCTCCCTATCCAGATCCAGTGGATTTCGGTGTACATGCAGAACCCTGTTGGTACCTCCAGTGAGGAATGGGGGATACGGTAAGGGCATTTGCTGGGCAAGCACCACGACTGGAATTCTGATTCCCGGCACCCATGTGAAACCTGGTGTGGCCACAGGGGCTCTCGAGCCAGCACTGGAGCTGGGGTGAGAATGCAGAGACAGGAGGATGGCTGGTGCTTGCTGATATCTGGGCTTGCCAAAACCAAGATGAAACAAAAAGAAAACAAACAAAACCCACAGTGAATTTCAGGTCCACGGTGAGACCCCGACTCCAGCGAATAACGAGGAGAATGATGGGATGAACACGTGAAGTTCTTTCTCCTCTGGTCTCTGCAATGTACATGGGCACGGGGCATGTGCACGCATGCACACACGTGCACCCACACACCACACATGAAATTAAATCCCTACAGTGAAGGTGTCGGAATCGGGCACCTCCTCTGGTGTCCGGACCCTGCTCTGATGCCTTCTGTTCTCCATGCACCAGGGTTGAACACCAGCAGCTGATCTCAGGACCTCCTACACTTACATGGGATCCCAGCCCTGCCCACATCGGGCCTGCTGCCCGGAAGGCCTCCCCCTCTTGTCTCCAGGGTGGATTGATCACCCTTTGTAACTATAGCCATACGTCCTCACTGCACGGCTCCCACTCCAAACTGCTCCCAGAGACATGGCCTGGCTCCGTCCTCTGGGGCTCTCAAGAACCCTGGCTCACTCTTATCAGAACACCACAGATGGTGCCTACCTTCTAGTGGGCAGTGGGATTTCAGGATAGACCCAGGCTTGGCTGCAGTGCATGCTCTGTAGATGAGCACTAAGGGAAAAGCCCAAGAGGTCAAGGGAGGCACCCCAGTCCCTCTGGCTTCTGTACTCCTCTTCTTCCTCCAAGCACCCCCTTGAACCAAGAACATCAGTGCTTTGCCCAAGAAGAAGTGATTCGCTCAGGCTTCTCCTATTGCTCTGAGGCCCTCTGGGATAACTAGGACCATCAACTGGACAGGACCTAGAACCACCTAGGAGACCCTAGTGCTGTCTGTGGTGAAGTTTCCTAGGTTAAGGTGGGCAGACGAACCGAACTGTGAGCAGCACCGTCCCTTGGTTTGGAACCCCAAACTGCATGAAGCTGAGCACAGCACTCACTCTCTGCTTCCTGTGGGTGCCGTGTGAGCAGCCACCTCGAGCTCCTGCAGCCACGCCTTCCCACCGTGACAGACTGTTCCTCACGCTGAACCAAAACAAAGCCTTCCTCTCTTCTGTTGCTTCCGTCCAGCATTTTGTCACAGCAATGAGGAAGGGAGCTGGTACAGCATCACAGCCTGGCATCGCATATCATGTCTGGGCCTGTCCACCATAAACTGCTTCCCCTCATACGTATGTGAGTCGGATCCCCATGTGTGTGTGTGTGTGTGTGTGTGTGTGTGTGTGTGCGCGCGCGTGCTCACATGCGTGTGGAGGCCGGAGGTCAATGTCAGGAATCTTTCTCAGAGGCTCTCCATTTATTTATTTACTTACTAAATCTTGAGACAGGGTCTCACTGAACCTGGAGCTCACCGATTGGGTGAAGCTGGCTGGCCAATGGGCTCTAAGGATTTGGCTTTCTCTGCCTCCCCAGTGCTAAGATTATAGATATGTGCCACCACCCATCATGCCTGGCTTTTAAGTAGAGGCTAGGACTCTGAACTCGAGTGGCTTGCGTGGCAAACTCTTGATTGACTGAGCCCCTCTTCTCTACTGTCCAAGTACCAAGACAATAGTAATCATGATTATAATATTTCCTGCTTCCTGTGATCTTACCTTTTTTTAGGTTCATAGCACACTGATTCCTGAAAACAACCTTGCAGCTCACACATAGCCAAAGAAATCAAGGCTCAGAGAGATTAAGAGGCTTGCCTGGGGTCACACAACTGGTAGAAGCAGAGCTGAAAGCCAAGTCTGGAGCTGTGAAGCACGAAGCTCAAGCTCCCACCCCCACCAACATCTGCTCTCTTCCGAAGCCTGCCAAGGCCGCTTGCAGGCATGGCCTCGGCACAGCTGAGAAAGGCCAAGAAGGGATTTCCTGGAGGACTCTTTTCCCTTGGCAGTGGTATTTTAAGCAGTCTTCACAGCCTACCCCAAAGTAGGCTCTAGGGTGGGATTTCAGACACCAGGATTATGTAATGTCAACCACTCACAGCTGTACCTATAGCCAAGCACCCACAGTGGACATGCCCAGTTAATCCTTTCCATACTTGACCATGGCTAAATGCCCAGAGTGGACGTGCCGGTTAATCTTTCTCCTACTTCACCATGGCTAAGTCAGTTGAATTTTATATTTATGGGTATGATGGTTCATCTTGACTGTGAACTTAATCAGTTCTGGATTCAACGTAGAGGCAAGCCTCTGGGAGGGTTTATGGGACATTTTCAAGAAGGAGTAACCAAGGGGAGAAGACCTCTCAAAAGAGTAGGTGGCATTTCTGGGCAGTAGCCCAGATAAAGAGAGGCTCAACGGAAGAACAGTGCTGTTTGCCTGCCTGTACTTTCTGCTGGAACATGTCTGTACTGTACTCATTGCCTCAGCTGCCTCCATCCTGTGCTGACATAAGACTCCAGCTCCTTCTGTCTGCCTGTGTAAATGGGAAGCCTTCAGGCCTTCAGCGTGACATAAGGGCGGCCGGGGTTTGGAGCGTGGTGGACTGACAGCTACCTGGGTCTCAGCCTTTCCAGTACGCCGACAACCATGGTGGGGTTGTCCAGCCCTTCGTAATACATATTCATCCTGCTCGTTCTGTTCCACCAGAGAACTCTGACCCACACACGGTTAGTCAGCTTTCTGTCACTGTGTCAAAACCCTGAGAGAATTGGCTTGCTGTTCCAGAGGCTTTAGAACTGTGATTACTTGATCTGTTGTTTAGGGCCTGTGGCAAGGTAGTTGGTCATGGTGGGAGCATGTGAGTGAGCTGAACATGTCGTGGTGTGGGGAAGCCAAAGGCAGAAGAGAGACCATGCCCCAGTACCCCTTCAACAGGCACACTCAGTGACCCAACTTCTTCTGCTAGGTCCCTCCTCTTAAAGGTCCCACTACCTCCCAGTCGTGCCGCAGACTGGGATTGAAGCCCGACACCTGAGCTAAACCAGAGATGCTGACTTTTCAAAGACTGTGTCAGGGAAAAGGACCAGAAATTAAGACTTGAGGGACTGGAGAGATGGCTCCCTGGTTAAGAGCACTGGCTGCTTTTCCACATTCAGTTCCCAGCACCCACATGGTGGCTCACCATCTGTACCACCAGTTTCGGGGGCCTGATGCCCTCTTCTGGTCTCCTCAGGCACTGCATGCACGTGGTACATGCAGCCAAAACACCCCCAAACATAAAACAATAAAATAGAGTTGACAAAAAAAACCTCTAAGTTTTTATGATACTGGTTCCCTCCCCATTTGTCTCTAGATTCAATACAATCCCAACTAAAATCCTACCAGGTTCTTCAGACACAGGAAACGCACAGGAATTAGAGTACACATCAGCTAAAGGAGCTGGGTAACAGCCTAGTGAGCAAAGTTCTTGCCCTGCAAGTACAAGGACTTGGACTGGATCCCCGGAACCCACTTTAAGAATAAAAGGCTGGACATAGTGGTGTGTACTTATGATCCCCGAGAGGTGGAGGCAGGGGGATTACTGGGGCTTGCTGCCAGCCAACCTCGCTACTCTGTGAGTTTCTGGCCAGTGAGAGGTCCTGTCTCAAAAAGAAGGTAGACCATGTCCTAAGGAATGTCCTGTGGCCTCTACAAGCGTGCACACACACACATGTACATACACGCGTATATAAACGTGTAGCAGAGAGAGAGGAAGGGAGGCACCTGTAAAGGAGTAAAGGAACAGCATTAAATGATCTGTCGCTCCTGATTTTAGGGCTCACTGTAAAGCTACAGGAATGGAGATGACGTAGTTATTCAGCAGACTGCTAGAAACCAATAGGAAGCCATTTGTTACTGTGTGACTAGGAAGTGTCCCCTGCAGGCCCTCGATCTCCAGCTGGTGAGGACTCCAGCTGTTTCGAGACGCTGAGAAATCATCCAGAGGTATTGTCTGGCTGGTAACAAGGAAATGAGGCCCACTTCTAGTCTGACCGTTCCTCAGCTTCCTGGCCCACCGTACATAAAGAGCCATAGCAACACTTCCAAGCACTGTGAACTCTCCCATGCTTTCCCTAACATGACGGATCATGACCTCTCAGACGTGAGCTGGCGTAAGGCCTTCCTTCTTCAAGTTGCTTCCGGCAGGTTTATGGCCCCGGCGATGAGCACAGGGGTGGTTACAGTATCACCTGAGGATTGGTTCTTGATAGAGACTGAAACAATTCAATGAGGGTTTGTTTGTTTATTTTTCTCTTAACAAATTGTGTTAGAGCAATTTAACATCCATGTCCAAAGAAATGGATCTGCACCTTTACATCTACTTAGTTGGTTAAATTTTAATCGCTGTGATAAGATACACGGCGAAAGTAAGTTAAGAAAAGAAGGGATCACAGTTTGAGGGTCCTCACGGTGGCAGGAGCGGGAGGCTGGTCACATACCTTTCGTCTTCAGTCGGGAAACAGGAAGAGACAGTGCTCTTCTGTCTCCGTTCCTACTCAGCATGGGACGGTGCCACCCTTTCTAGGTAATCCTCTCTGGAAACACCTCACAGATACACCTGCACCTGAACGAGCAGTTCACTGAAGCCCTGGGGCACTGTTAATCCAATCAAGCTAACCATCAAAATTAGCTGTCACGAGATCTCCCCACTCCTGTGCCAATTTTCTATGAGTTATTTCTCATTGCTGTGACATGACAAGAAGCACTGAAGAGAGGAAGGAAGTTGTTCGTCTTGACTCATGGTTTGAGATCAGACAGTCCGCTGCGATGGGAAGGCATGGTAGCACACAGCTTGATGGTAGCAGGAACTCGCAGGTGGGACTCTACACTTCTTCACATCCTATCAGGACACAAAACCGAGACAGACAGACAGCAAGGTGAGGCTACGAATCTCAGGGCCCACCCCCCAGTGCCCCATTTCCTTCAGAAAAGCTTCACCTGCTGAAGGTCCCACAACCTCCCAAAACATCACCAGCAGCTGAGGCCCAGTGTTCCAGCACATGGTCCTATGGGGGACAATTCATATTCAAACACAGCATAACTTAACACCAAAACAAGGTCTAATAGATTACAGACCAATGGTAGTAAGTCCAGAGTTAACAATAGTCCAACAGACATTCTCCAAGAGGGAGAAGAGAGATTTGCAAAGTTCTTCACACAGTCTCTGTCTTCTGGGCGTGACCTGGCCACTGCACTCATGAACTCCCTGCAGCTGTGGTGACCTGCACAAGACCTGCACAAGATCAAGCCAACAAGATCAGTGAACATCCCAGCAGGCAGAACTTAACAGGCTCAGTGAGTTTAAAAGGAGTGGGGGAGAAGACCTAAGGAAAGGGACGTACTGGGGTGCCTAGGGGAACTGGAAGAGAGGAGTTGGAATAGATATGATGAAGATACATTATCTCGATGTATAAAATTGTCAAAGAATAAATAAAAGACAATTTATTTTTAAAAGTTATCACCACCAAGTTCGTCTTTTGGCTTCCACACATACCATGGTACACATGTCTCTGAGCACAGGCGTACACATGCAGAGATCACACACTCACGCACAGAGGAGAGGGGAGAGAAAGAGAGAGAGAATTACATACAGGTATGCCAGGGGAGAAAAGAGAAAGAAAATAAAAGTTCTTACTGGACATAGCGGCACAAGCCTGTAATCTTAATATTTGGAAGGCAGAGGCTGGGGAATTTCAACTTTCAAGGCTAGTCTGGGCAATACAAAACAAGAACCTGTCCCAGAAAAGAAATAAGTAAGTAAGTAATAATGATGAATGAATGAATGAATGATAAGTAAATGTTCTAAAAACTAACTTGAAAACATTTTGCTCTTCCGAAAACTCTGAGACTTGAAGTCCGATAAAACAGGAAATGCGGCTGGGAAGCAGCAGCCGTGAAGACTGCGAAGACGCAGGCAGCTCTCAGTGGTCTGCGATGTCTCTGCTGAGCCGCCTCTGCTAATGTCACTCACGCTGCTCCATGGGGAAGAACCTGCATCCATCCAGGACAATTGCCTTGAGGAAGAAATAAAATGTGCAAGTACACCTCCCGGCGGCAGCCACGGAGCAGTGGTTAAGAGCACTTGTTGCTCTTGCAGAGGACCCGGGTTTGGTTCCCAGCACCCACATGGTAGCTCACATCCCATCCATAACCCCGGTTCCTAGGGATCTCACACTCTGAGAGCACCAGACATGCATACAGTGCACACACATGCGTGTATTTTACATGCATGTAAAATACAAATAAATACATCTTTTAAAAAAGGAAGCATGGTCCTACCCTGAGGCGCTGGCTTGGTGGGCGCTTGCCACCCAAACTAATGACCTGCGTTTGCTCCCTGGGAGCCATGTGGTGGGAGGGGATCACTGACTCCAGAGTTGTCCACTCACAGGCACATGTCCTGATGCACGCACAAACACACACAACAAACAGAGAGAGAGCGTGCTACCCCGGACGATCCGGCTGTCAGATCGGGGATCTCCCCAAGAATCCCTGAGATAGTCCAAAGGCAGGCATTTTGGGGTATGAGGGACACACACAGAGGCCCTGCCATTTTTCTGGGCTTGTCGATGGCTTTAGAAGCCAAGAAATGGGGAAAGGAAAAGAACAAGAAAGAGGAACAGGAGAAAGGAGTGTGAGGAGAGGAAGGAAAGGCAGAGGGGGAGGAAGGAAATGTCGAGACAGCACCGAGAAGACCTAATCAAGGCTGTTTCCAGACACAGGGGACCGCTGTGATGTGGGGAGGCGGTAGACCCACAGACCCTCAGAACTGGGCGTGTTAGGACAACCAATGTGATGATGAGCACAGTGAAGATCAACTCTGGGGGGGGGGGGCTCATGTCCAGCAGGAAAGAGGACTGTTATCAATTAGCAATGTCTGTTACAGGTGAGCACTGAGGAGTGGAGTGCTGTATGCTGAGTTACACCAGGTACGTAGCTGTGAGGCCTGTTCAGTTTAGGGACAAACAGTTTTCCCGTCCCTGGGCAATGATGTCTGTTTGCTTGGTTCAAGAATTGCTATTAAAATGACATTTCTATTAACAGAGACATCCTAGTTATCTTTACATCAGGAACAAGAGAAACTTCCAGCCATTAGGGTACTTCATCTGTCACATGTAAATGTCAGTTGCTGGGAACACTTAGCCCTCTGAGTGTGTTAGAGGAACTCAGCTCAGAGCAGAGGATTTAGAAATGTTACAGAGGGGTGCCCGGAATGGTCAATCTAGCAGGTTTTGCCAAGGATCAGAAGTGTGTGGGTCAGCCAGTTCAGCAAGGAGAGGGGTAACAGCCCCAGAGATCTCAGAAACATGTGTCTAGAGCAGAGAGCTCTCCAAATGGTTCCTTTTCACATAACTAGCCAGTTTTTGAACTAGACAGACACCTAACCAAGGCTGGGAGTGCCCCCCACAGCCCAGCCTTGAAGGGGTACCCATAAAAGAGGCTAAAGAGAGGAGTCTTCTCATCTGCTCATCACATCTGGTGCCACATTTCTCTGGGTAGTAACTGTGAAGTACCAAGAGCCAATGAGATGGCTCAGTCAGTAAAGTAAAGTCAGTAAAGTATGAGGATCTGAACCCAAATCCCTAGAGCCCGTGTTTAAAAAAAAAAAAGAAGAAGAAGAAGAAGCCGTGTGTATGGATGAGGAATAGCTCAGTGGGCAGAGCACTTACCTAGCCTGGGTAAGATGCTAAATTCAATTCCCATCACCAAAACAAATAAAGTAAAATAAAATAAAATAAAATAAAAGGGCATAGTGGCACATACTTATAACCCTAGGCCCTAGGGTGCAGAAATCCCTAGGGTAGATAATTGACAAGTTTCAGGCCCATGAGAGACACCATTTCAAACAAACAAAGCAGGACAAGTGGCACCTGGACTTAACTATAAAAACAGCCCAACATAAAACTGAAAACTTAGTTAAAATACCATGAGATTGTGTGTGTGTGTGTGTGTGTGTGTGTGTGTGTGTGTGTGTGTGTGTGTGTGTCTGTCTGGATTGTACGGTTCTCATATCAAAAAAAATGGACACACCTCCAGGACTCAGCTCTTATAACTGTCGAAAGGGGTCAGCATGACATCCCACCTCTCAGTGGTTGACCTAGGATGGTGCCTACACACAGCTGGTACTAACCAAAATCTTCCCCCCCCTTCCCTTTAACTACCTCGATGACGTGGTCAGTTAGGGCGCTGTGTGCTCAGGTGCAGGCCCTGCAGCCCCAGGAGCGAAGCCATGTGACAAGACTCCTGCCCTGGCAGTGGTGTCTTCTCTCCAGTACTCCACACCCTGGGGACACCCAGAGGTTAGGGTGCTGGGGGTGCAATCAGCCAGTCCTCTTTGGGGTTTGAGTATTGTGGTACATTACAGTACTACTGCACCCAAATACTCCTGCCAAAGGCCAGTAGCTGTAATGTTACCTGAGCTTTCCCCAGCCTGGGCATGAGCCACTGTGACTCCATAGAGATCCCTGAAGGGACCTGGTCCCTGCCCTGTGCCTGGGTACCACTACGGGCATATCAAGTCATGGCACGTTCGCCTTATTTGCCAATCTGTTGACTGTGCCCTCCTTGGCCTATTCATCAGGCAGTAAACACGTTACCTAGCAACCAAACGTCAATATCAACAAAGGCTCTGATGAAGTTGTTAATCTGGGTTAGACTGCCAGCGGGGCCAAGGCACCCTGTGCGCTGTTCCTCCCTGCATTGTCTGACACTTAGCCGGACCCACAAGGGAATCGATGCGCAAAAGAGCCTGCATCTCCCTCCACTATGAAAGCTAAATGAAGTGTGCGTTGTAGGCAGCAAAAAGGCTCCAGAGCTGGCCCCCCTAGGGATCTTGCTTGTCTTTTTTCTTTTCTCCCCCCAGGGCCCCGCTCATGGGGTACAGTGCTTCTCCTGAGTCTGTGGCTGCTAATTTCCAGGAATAATATAGGACACTCCAGGGACAGTCCCAGGAACTCAAGCGGATGTGTCTGTCATGTGCTCTGCTTTGGGAGCCTCAGGTGAGGCGGGGATGGTGCAGCTGATCCTGGGAAGGAGCACCGTGCCAGGCCAGAGAAGCCAATAGACGCTATAGTCCCTGACTAACCACGTGGCAGGTGCTGCAAGGGTGGGCTTTGCATCAACAAGGGCTAAGGCCCTGATCGCTGGAGCCCAAACTGCAGAGAAGACTTGGAGTATATAGCTCAGTCCACAGAGTGCTTTTTCATATGCATAAGGCCCTGGGTCTGACCTCTAGCACTTCATAAACTGGGAGGGCTGTTCGCATGCCTATAATCCCAGCACCAGAGGAAGTGGCGGCAGGAGGATCTGAAGTTCAAGTCCATTCTTGATTGCATATTGAATTTGGGGCTAGTCTGAGATACACAAGACTTTGTCTCAAATGCAGAGCAGTCAGGTGACTTCTAGCAGCAAGAGTATCTGTCATTTAGAGCAAGGCAAACATTGGAAGCTTAGCATTGGAGGACATGGATACAAACTTCCCAGTATAGATAGAATGTGCTTCCTATTCGGAGAGCCGTGGGAAGGCTGGAGTGTCCAGGATGGAGCACAGGAGGGGGCAATGGGAAGGTGGAGGTCTGAGGGCATCCTGCAGGGCCAGGACTCTCTGGGACAGTCTTCCAAAGGGGAGCAACAGCAGTGCAGGGGTTCCAGATGAGGACTTATTTGTGAGGCCACAGTGGAGGCTGCATGGGAACAGAATGCAGGGGTCTGAGAGTGAGCAGGGAAGCCAGTTAGGAGACTCCAGGCCAGGTGGGATAGAAGGTGATGGAGAGAGCCTAAGCAAGGCTGGGGGTCAGGATCCCAAAATCTCGCTCCAGGTTTGGACACGAACTGAGCCTCAGCCCTTGCTCTCTGTGTCCTTGAGAACATACCTCTCTGAAAACCTCAACTCTTCCTCTTCTAGCAGGTCCCCAATTGGCACTGTCTCCCCTCTTGCAAAACAGATGGAAGGCAAGGCCACTGGAGATGGGTACACAATATTGGAGCCAGGCACAACTGGGTTCCAAGCTTGACTGTACCATTTACTAGTTGCGTGACCTTGGGCGAGTTCAATAAGCTCTCTAGGCATCAACTTTTCTCTTCTTTGAAATGGGCTGAGCATCTGCTTCCATGTGTGATTGTTCAGGATATGGTTTTAGTGCCAGGCATTAAGATAAATGAAAGCCAGATACTGTTCTCTTAGGGAGATGACTGCACCACCAAGAGCAATGCCAGTCAGGGAGAGGCACCCTCCCAGGAAGCCTTCCGCACCCTGGGCCTGCCTAAGGAGGAGCAGAAGAAGCAGAAGCGAGGAGTGCTGCAGATCTGGTGGCAGGGCAAAGGAACAGGGGTGAGGGTTAAAGACCCAGGTTTGGGGAGTCCCCTACTCTACACGCTAAATCACCCCAGTCAAGCCCCCTCCTCTGAGCCTTTGGTTTCAAAAGCTGGAGTGCCAAAAGATTGGGGTGAATTGCCTTTTGCCTTGTCTGTAGGAAGAGGGACCCTCTGGAGTGGATCTGGGCTGGAACTGGGAACCCAAAAACTTAAGTTTTCATGGGGTCTTAAGCCACATTTCAAAGTGACTATTCTGAGCGTCTCTCACAAATCAGCAGTTCCCCCAGAACAGCAATTCCAGGCATTAGAAGGTTCCAGAGACATTGACAGACTGATGGAATGTTCCCTTCAGTTGTCCAGTCATAACTGCCTTATAATAAAATGTCTGGCCTAAATATGTTGCTGAAGATGGTCTTCTGATTCTCCTGCCTCCACCTCCACATGCAAGGATTACTGGTGTGCACCACTATGCCAGGTTTATGGGGTGCTGGAGATGAAACTTAGGGCTTTGTACATGCCTGGCAAACATTCTACCAACTGAACTATACACCATCTCTGTGCACAATTTTGAAGACCATTTTGAAAGAACTCTTGATTGCTTAAAAGAAGATGTAGTAGTTTGCTGCTGTGGTGGCTCACCAAGGTCGACAAGAGGGCATTTTTCTTAGGCGAAAGCCCTGCCAGACCTCAGCAAAGGGAACCACCATCATGGAAGGCACCATACTTGGCAGTGGAACCCTGAGCATCTTAGCTCAGGCATTTTTATTGATTCAGAACTCCTTAGGTGTTCTACTAATGCTGCATGCTGATCATAAGCAACTAAACACCCCCCACATAAATCCAACACCTGCAGACAATACAAAATGCCAAGACCGAGGCATCCCCTCACCCAACAATACACAAAACAATGTTTTAAACACAACTAAAAATAAACTTCTGCAACAGGAAGAAGTGGGGTTAGTGTGCTTTCAGAACCCCTCTAATCTGAGAGAAATGGGGCAGCCTGGCATTGTGTCTTACCAAGGCAAGCAAGCTTGACTGAGGTGATTGTAGTAGCTACTGCTGCCAAATATAGGAAGGCTACTGTTGTGTAGTGATTTCTTCCGAGATGAAACATCCTATCCTAGAGGGAAGCTCGTTAAGATTTAGGAAGTCCTAAAAAGAATCTGGTTGAGACTCAGGAAGCAAACAACTCCCAAGGCTCAGGAAGTCCCTGAAACCTAACAGATACACCAGGTTCCTCCCTCTCAAAGGCTATATAAGCAATAAGGACTGTGTAGGAGTGTAGACTCCCCTGCTTGTCAAACTGTGTGCAAATGATAAAGAAAGCTCCATGGTTCCAGTCTTGGTGAGTCATCACTCATACTGAGTTTTCTTTATATGATGTAGCTGCCTATGAGTCATCTCTTCTCCTTTAAGTAACTCATCATTCATACTCCTATAAATAAGCCCAGTAAACTCATCAACTCACTAAGTTAGACTTTGGTGTATTACTTTGGTCTGTCATCCATTTCCTATCTGGGATGAGAAGACCATGTGCTCATTTCTCCCTGGGAAGAGTCATACAATGGCTGCCCAGTTTCCCAGGTATTATAGGGACCATAAAGTTTCTTTTGAAATACATTCATTTAATAAGCAAGATAGACCAAGTCTGATGGGGAAAATACTGTGAGGAATCATGAAGTCTTAGACCACATCTGACCTCCAAAATAGCAGTTTTGTGTTATCCAACTTACCAAAAAGTAGTCGTGGTAAGTACAGCCATGGCTCACATTTATTGAGACCCCACTGTGGCTGGCACTGTCTTGAGCGCTTTACAGGAAGTGCCTCATGTAATCCTTGAATACATCGAGCGCAGTTGTACAGCGTTATCATTCTGCTTCCGTCGGTGAGGGACCTCCTTTGTGACTGGCTTGCAGCTCCCCATGCCTTTCAGTCGTACTGTTTTCTTCCACTGTTGCATTCACCTCAGCCCTAAGCATACACAGACTGCTGTCCCTGGGTCCAGTAAGACACCATGTCAAGTGACTGATGTAGAAAGGAAGTTATAGTGACAAAGGAATGTGAAGCTAGAACACTGGTGCTGGTTATTGCTCACCATTCAGGCTTGTTGCCATCCACCATAGCACGCCTCTGAAGAACAAGAACAAGAGAATGGGACCAGGGATGTAGCTCAGCTGGTTGCCCAGCATCCATGAGGCCCTGGACTCAATTCTCCAGCACCACATAAAGCTGGGCATGGTAGCACATCCCAGTGCTGAATATGCGAAGTCAGGGAAATCAGAAGTTCACGGTCATGCTTGGCTACATAGCCAAACTGAAGCCAGGGCTACATGAGAGCCTGCCTCTAAAATCAAACAAAGAGAAAGACAGAGAGACAGAAACTGTTTGAGGATTTGTGCCGTGGAAGGTGTGTTAGTTTCTATTCTGTTGCTGTGATAAAACACCAGGAATGACCAAGGTGACTTACAGAAGGAAGAGTTTATTTGAGCTTACGGTTCTAGAGGGATGAGAGTCTATGGGGTAGCATAGCAGCAGACATCAGGTGGTCAAGAACCCACAACTTCAAACACAAGCATGAAGCAGAGAGGGCAAACTGAAAGTGATATGAGATTTTTAATCTCAAAGCCTGTCCTCAGTGGCTCCCTCCAGCAAGGCCGTGTCACGTGAACCTCCCCAAACAGAGCAAGTAACTGGAGACCAAGTGTTCAAAATACCTGAGCCTACAGGGATATTCAAACTCTACAGAAGGCATTGAGACTAACAGAAATCCAAATGGGGAATGAGTCAGATATGGAGAACCTGGTAATGATTGATGACCAGGGACAGACACATCTCTCAGCTTATCATGATCAGTCTCAACAGAGCAAGAAGTCCATTGCACAGTTGACAGAAAAAGGCTTCAGGGCTGAGCAGAAGGCTTAGTAACAGATTTGTCTCATGCAAGCATGAGGACCAGAGCTTAGGTCCCGAGCAGCTATTTTAAAAGCCAGACATGGCAGCAGTCACCTGGAATCCAAGAACTAGAGAAATGGAGACAAGAGGATCTTGGAGCTAATTGGCCAGCCCCCTTAGGCAAATCAGCAAGTGCCAGGTACATTGAGAGACTCTGTCCCAAAAGACAAGTTGGGAAGTGATTGGGGAAGACACCTGGCATCAGCCTCTGCCTCTGCACACACATATACATACCTGCACACATGCAAACACATGCACGTGCCCACTACACATACACATGCACACATGTATACATACCTGCACACACGCAAACACATGCACGTGCCCACTACACATACACATGCACACATGTATACATACCTGCACACACGCAAACACATGCATGTGCCCACTACACATACACATGCAGACACACGCACACACACACAATGCACACACTACACACACAGTACACACATGCACACGCACACACTACACACACAGTACACACACACTATGCACACACTACACATACAGTACATACACACACACACACACACACACTATGCACACACTACACACACAGTACACACACACGCACACACACACACTATGCACACACTACACACACAGTACACACACACGCACACACACACACTATGCACACACTACACACAGTACACGTACACACACATTATGCACACACTACACACACACACAGTACACACATGCACACGCACACACTACACACACAGTACACACACACACTATACACACAGTACACACACACACACACGCACACACACTACACACATACACACGCACACTGACCGTGGGTCTCACTCAGCTCTGGATGGTCAGAGTCTATCGTCAGAGCATGTTAGTGAGTGGAGAGTCTGCAAGGCCCTGCCTGGAGGCCGCTGGGATGTTTTGGAACTCTGGACAAGTTGGCTGTGGAGGAAAACATCAAAGGTCTCTGCCGTGCAGCCTGAGAGAACAGCAGGCTGCTGCCGCCTGTGCTTGTTTCAGCGCACTGTGATGTTGGCACAACCGCAAAATCCTTTGATGCCTGTGCCCAAGTGTATCCTTGTCACTAAGTGATGTGTGACTTCCATCAATCATATGCCAAATTCATGGAGGCTCTGTGACCTTGGGCAGAGGCTGGTCTGTGTCCCGCGGCCCTCTCTCACTGTTGTTACGAAGCCTGGGATCCACCCTCGGGCTCCTTCAGTAGGCAGCATTGACTGCCCGTGGTCACAGTTGGATCATGTGGAGGAATGAATTACAGTGAGATGGGGGGGGGCGTGAGAAGGCGTGTGCATGTAACAGTGAGTACTGTGGCCAGACAGTCGTCACTGTTCCACCTGCAGAAGAGAGATGACAGGAGGGCCGCAGCGTGCAGGATGCACTGAGAGCCAGTATAGTGTGAGCCATGTCCACCTGGGAAGGACTGAGGGCACAGGCCACAGAGAGACCTGGGAACTGGTCGGCGCACACAGGACTGAGGAGGGAATAAGACAGACGAGCAAAGGAGGGACCTGGGATGAGACAGGGAACACAGAATCACGGGACGGAGGGTGCAGACTCAACGCTGCAGTTATGGTGTGCTCAGAACTTTGAGGTGCCTCTTCAGCTGACCATCCAGCTCATGGGGCTCTCCTTCAAGTCAAGGCTAGTGCAGCGGGGACAGACGAACCCAGAGGTGCTCTGTGAATTTGCATGAGTAGCTGTCGCCTGCCCCTCAGGGCCCTGAGTCGGGGCATGTAGCCAACACATCCTCAGCGGCATGGAGTGAGGCAGGATGCAGAGCTCAAGTGATGGGTTGGGGTCTGGGAGCCCTCTGTAGAGCACAGCAGTGAGCAAGGTCGGTCCCGAAGGGGTGGAGGAAATGGGGTCTAGGATGCCAGGGTGAATGGAAGTCAAATAGTGACGACAAAGGTGGACGTTGTGAGCCACTTTGATTCTCGAGTTAAAATGAAGCATTTGGCCGGGTGGTGGTGGCGCACGCCTTTAATCCCAGCATTCGGGAGGCAGAGGCAGGTGGCTCTCTGTGAGTTCGAGGCCAGCCTGGTCTACAGAGTGAGTTCCAGGACAGCCAGAGTTACAACAGAGGGGGGTAAAAAGCATCATTTGGTCAGTGGATTGCTTATATTCTCCCCCAGGGGATAACTTGGGGCAAACAACATATTAATACTGGTTGTGAGCTTTCCAGGATTTAGATTAAGTCAATTTAGGAAGGAAACCTGGTTCTAAATGTGGGTGGTACCATCCCATGGACTGGAATCCTGGCCTGAATTAAAAGAAGATAGTCAGCTGACTGCCAGCATCACCTCTCTGTGCTTCCCGGTTGCATAGCAACGTGACCAGCCGCCGCGCGCTCCCCACCACGTCCTGCCTTGCGTTGACTTGCCAGGTGTTTGTCATAGGATAAGAAACTACACGTACACAACCCTGAGAAAACACAGAAGTTTAAAGTGGAACTCTCCCTTGTGGGATTCAGAGCAGAGGGTAGATGGGATGCCTGCAGACGGACTGGGGGAACAGCAAACCTGGAGCTCAGGCTGCAGTCGTAAATGGCACTGTGTTGGCCCTGGCAACCAGAAGAAGCAGAAGAAACAGGAGAAATGTGTCTGTTCATCCAGAAAATGGGTCTCATATTACAGGCCCTGTCCTTGACTACCAGGCCTTGGTGGCCAAGGATGAATCTTCTCCACCCTTCCCTGGGGCACAGCATCTGGCTGCCTAGGGCTTAAGGGAAGGCAGGGATCCTGGAGGGGAAAACTTTGAATAGGCCCATGGATGTGCCTCAGGACCCAGGGCCCAAGGAAGTTTTGCCTGGCTGGCTCTGGGCTGGGTTGTGCAGGACCCACACAGTGACAGGACCGGAAGCAGGGCCTGAACCAGTATCCACTGTTCTGCATCAAGCCCCAGAGAAGCAATAGGAAAGAGTGAAGACAGCAAGAGTAGGCAGGAAGACAGTGCTAGCTGAGCAGGAGAGCAGGCGTAGGACGCACAGCCCTGAGACAGAGGAGGGTGGAATGGCAGATTTGAGGGACAATGGGAAAACTGCATCAAAAATGTGTGTTATTAGTCTGGGGAGATGACTCTGGAGAGAGCTTGATGTTTTGCAACCAGGAGGACTTGAGTTTGCTTCCCCAGACACTTTGACACATGCTTACGATTCCAGCACCATGGAGGCAAAAGCAGGAGGATTTGCAGTGCTCGTTGGGCAGCCAGCACACCCGAATCAGTGCGCTCTGGGTTTAGCGCACGTGCACGCACACACACACACCTATTAACCTAATCCATGCTGCCATTTTCTCCTCCCCCTCTCCTCCATGGGGGCTTATGGCCTGTGCAGACCCAAGTCTGCACCCCAGCCTTACTTTATTTCCTTGTGAACAGTGCCCAGTGGAGAAGGCTTGTAGCCACTTGAGTTTTACCCAGTCCCTGATTCTCCCCGACTGCAACCCAAGAGCAAGACCTGTTTATATGCACCTTGTCACCAGCCTTAGCCTCACAGCCTAGGATAGAGCTAGACTGTGGCCTGGGGTCACCTGGCTTAGCCCTACTCCAAGACTCTGCTGACCTGACTACCTGGGTCAGATACATCACAGGGCCAGCATCTGTGTAAGCCTGGTGTCATGTAGCCTTTACCTCTGAGTAAAAAGGCACCCTACCCTGTGTCCATCAGGGTCCCTCCCAACATGCACACACCCCAGGAGGGAGAGAGAAGACACCTAAGACTCAGAAAGCAAACTTATAAGACTCTGGAAGTTAAAAAAAAAATATATAAGCTCTGGAAGTCCCTGAAAGGTACAAGATCTCCGGGGCCCCTCCCAGAGTTACAAAGCAGTTAAGAACTAGCTGAAAAGCAGGACTCTGCAAGTTGTGAAGGAGTCCATTGGTACAGCTGTTGTGGCCATCACCACTGCTGGGTGGGCCTTTCTGTGATGCAGCTGCCTTTGAGCCACCCAAGCGCCTGTAAATAACCACAGTAAGCTCGTCGGTTCACTAAACTAGACTTGGGTAGAATAATTTCTTCAGTCTGTCATTAGTGCCGTATATGAGGTGATTAAACATCCATTCACGTCTCCCGAGGAAAAGTCCCATGGTGTCCATGCAGGGGCTTCACCCTGGCTGCCTTCCGTCCTCCCACCTTTCCTTCTGCACACTACACACTCCCGTACATCCCTTTTCCTGGAGTGTGGGCACGGTTGCTCTTGCCTGCATCTCTTACTCTTGGCTGCTGGAGTTCACTCATCCTGGCAACAACATGAAGTGAGCCTGAGAACCTCCTGATGGGGCCCACTGATCAGGACGGGCCTCCCTCCTTTCTGTGGCTTTCTTTAAAAGTGTTTTGACATTTATTTTGTCTGTGTGTGCTGATACGTGGCGGGCACGTGTGGAGGTCAGAGGACAACTTTCGGGAGGCAGCGCCCCCCTCCCTCCGTGTGGGTCCAGGGGATTTCTCTCAGGTTGCCAGACTTGGTAACAAGCATCTTCATCCACTGAGCCATCTTTCTGTCCCTTCTGTGGCTTATCAAAAAAGCTCTGGATTTAAACCAGATGCAACACAAGGCAGACCTAGCTGTCGAGGTAGAGGAAGGTAAGCGAGGCTGGGATGACCCCGGCTAGAAGGCTCCCGCAAGCAGGATCGCTGAGTGCAAGGGGCGTGCGGGATTCCCTGCATTGGACCCTGAAGCACAAAAGGGTGTGAATGGGAAAGCCTGCAAAATTGGGCTGTGGATCAGTTGGTGACTCTGTGCAGAGGTCAATGTCCTGGTTTTAATGACTGAGCCACGGATGTGTAAGATGTTCATCAGAAGTGGGGTGGGGTCTGGGAAAATGACTCAAGAGGGTAAAGCCGCGTGTTTGCCACACAAGCATGAGGACTAGAGTCCAGATCCCTAGAACCCACATAAAAACTGGGCCTGTGTGGTGTCCTCCTGCAACCCAGAACGGGAGGCAGAGGCGTGGGGTCTGTAGAGAAAGCTGTGAGCCAAACATGTGAGCACTGGGTTCAAGTGAGAGATCCTGTCTTCATGTAGAAGGTGGAGAGCAATCAAGAAAGATACCTAACATCAACCTCTGGCCTTTACACACATGCGACCATGGACACGTACACACACACACACACACACACACACACACACACGCACACACACGCACACACACACACGCACACACACGCACACAATTCTTTAGCCTGGTTTTGCCAAACTTGTTCAAGTCTAAAATTATTTCAATATAAAAAGTTGAAGATTAATGATTAAATATATCTCGGGGAGGGTACTCACAGAAGATGTAAATGAAGCATTAGAGGGGTTCCAGGTAACCAACAGGGCTTGGTAAATGTCAGCTGTCATTGTGGTCACTTTATATGCCAACATTTGTCTTGGAGGCTTAGCTTCAGAGCAGTGTAGAGGGCTCTCTACCAAGGGTACTTGGCTTACGAGGCTGAACTAGGGGTGATGGAGGCAAGAGACCCCTGTATTCTTCGGAGATTGGGGGAAGGGAACCAAGTCTGTGGCCAGAAACTGGGATGATTATCAGTCTGTCTAATCCTGCCATTCCCGATAGGAAAATGGAGACAGAGATATCCTTGAGCAGTAATGAACATGAAGGGGTAGTGTCCATAAAGTTCTGGTCTCAGTGTTTGGCGTGTGTGTGTGTGTGTGTGTGTGTGTGTGTGTGTGTGTGTGTGTGTGTAGCTGTACACTACTGTGGCAGTTCACCAAAGAAGGCAATAGAGGCATATTTCATAGGTGGGAACCCTGCCAAACCTCAGCAGAGGGAATTACTATCTGGCCAGCACCAGACTGGACAGTGAACCCCGAGCATCTGAGCTCAGGTGTTTTTATTGATTCAGAACTACTCAGGTGCAGATCATAAGCAATCAAACTTCCCCCCCAGAAATCCAATACCTGCAGACAGTACAAAACAACAAGACCTAGAGAGTCCTTCACCTACAGCACACAAAGCAATTATTTTGTACATAACTAAAAATAAACTTCCACAGCATATGTGTCTCTGTGTGTGTCTGTGTGTCTGTGTGCATGTCTCTGTGTGTATGTGTATGTGTGTTATGTGTGTATCTCTGTGTGTGTATGTGTATGTGTGTTTCTCTATATGTCTTGTGTGTGTCTGTCTGTATGTCCTATGTGTGTGTGTCTGTATGTCCTGTGTGTGTGTGTGTCTTATGTGTGTAACTCTGTGTGTGTATGTGTCTGTGTGTCTCTCTGTATGTGTGTCTGTATGCCTTGTGTGTGTGTGTGTGTCTGTATGTCTTGTGTGTATGTGTGTCTGTATGTCTTGTGTGTGTGTGTCTGTCTGTATGTCCTATGTGTGTGTGTCTATATGTCCTGTGTGTGTGTGTCTTATGTGTGTATCTCTGTGTGTGTATGTGTCTGTGTGTCTCTCTGTATGTCTTGTGTGTGTACGTGTGTGTGTGTGTCTGTATGTCCTGTGTGTGTGTGTGTCTTGTGTGTGTATCTCTGTGTGTGTATGTGTCTGTGTGTCTCTCTGTATGTCTTGTGTGTGTGTGTGTGTGTGTGTGTCTGTATGTCTTGTGTGTGTGTGCGTGTCTGTATGTCTTGTGTGTGTGTGTCTGTCTGTATGTCCTATGTGTGTGTGTCTGTATGTCCTGTGTGTGTGTGTCTTGTGTGTGTATCTCTGTGTGTGTATGTGTCTGTGTGTCTCTCTGTATGTCTTGTGTGTGTGTGTGTGTCTGTCTGTATGTCCTATGTGTGTGCATCTGTATGTCCTGTGTGTGTGTGTGTCTTGTGTGTGTATCTCTGTGTGTGTATGTGTCTGTGTGTCTCTCTGTATGTCTTGCGTGTGTGTGTGTGTGTGTCTGTATGTCCTGTGTGTGTGTGTGTCTTGTGTGTGTATCTCTGTGTGTGTATGTGTCTGTGTGTCTCTCTGTATGTCTTGTGTGTATGTGTGTGTGTGTGTCTGTATGCCTTGTGTATGTGTGTGTCTGTATGTCTTGTGTGTGTGTGCGTGTCTGTATGTCTTGTGTGTATGTGTCTGTCTGTATGTCCTATGTGTGTGTGTCTGTATGTCCTGTGTGTGTGTGTCTTGTGTGTGTATCTCTGTGTGTGTATGTGTCTGTGTGTCTCTCTGTATGTCTTGTGTGTGTGTGTCTGTCTGTATGTCCTATGTGTGTGTGTCTGTATGTCCTGTGTGTGTGTGTCTTGTGTGTGTATCTCTGTGTGTGTATGTGTCTGTGTGTCTCTCTGTATGTCTTGCGTGTGTACGTGTGTGTGTGTCTGTATGTCCTGTGTGTGTGTGTGTCTTGTGTGTGTATCTCTGTGTGTGTATGTGTCTGTGTGTCTCTCTGTATGTCTTGTGTGTATGTGTGTGTGTGTGTGTCTGTATGCCTTGTGTGTGTGTGTCTGTATGTCTTGTGTGTGTGTGTGTCTGTATGTCTTGTGTGTGTGTGCGTGTCTGTATGTCTTGTGTGTGTGTGTCTGTCTGTATGTCCTATGTGTGTGTGTCTATATGTCCTGTGTGTGTGTCTTGTGTGTGTATCTCTGTGTGTGTATGTGTCTGTTTGTCTCTCTGTATGTCTTGTGTGTGTGTGTGTGTGTGTGTGTGTGTCTGTATGTCTTGTGTGTGTGCATCTCTCTTTCTCTGCATGTCCTGTGTGTCTCCGTGTGTGTTTGTGTGTCTGTGTGCATGTCTCTGTGTGTATGTGTATGTGTGTTATGTGTGTATCTCTGTGTGTGTATGTGTCTGTGTGTTTCTCTATATGTCTTGTGTGTGTCTGTCTGTATGTCCTATGTGTGTGTATCTGTATGTCCTGTGTGTGTGTGTGTCTTATGTGTGTATCTCTGTGTGTGTATGTGTCTGTGTGTCTCTCTGTATGTCTTGTGTGTGTGTGTCTGTATGCCTTGTGTGTCTGTGTCTGTCTGTATGTATGTCCTATGTGTGTGTATCTGTATGTCCTGTGTGTGTGTGTGTCTTGTGTGTGTATCTCTGTGTGTGTATGTGTCTGTGTGTCTCTCTGTATGTCTTGTGTGTGTGTGTGTGTGTCTGTGTGTGTCTGTATGTCTTGTGTGTGTGCATCTCTCTTTCTCTGTATGTCCTGTGTGTCTCTGTGTGTGTGTGTCACATGTGCATGCAGCCACAATACATGTGTGGAAGTCAGAGAACAACTCTTAGGAGTCAGTTCCCTCCTTCCACCATGTGAGTCCCAAGGATCAAACTCAGGGTCGTCAGACTTGGTGGAAAGTGCCTTTACCCACTGAGCCATCTCACCAGCCCATGCAGAAGACTCTTAGCAACTGACACCCCCACCCCCCAACTCCACCCTGTCTCACCTCTAGGAAGACTTTGTAAAGGAAGGGAGGCAGGCTCGGGAGTCAGAGCCCACACGATTCACCACAGCCTTCACACTAACACCCATCCTGTCACATCCAGCCAGCCCCAGGCTGTTCTCAGATGACTATGGTGCTGGTGCTATTCAAGTAACATTCACAGCAGCACCTCCGACTGTCAGTCACAGACCCAGGACTCACAGACCCCCAAACCCACGTACAATGTTAGAATTTCTTAACTAATGGCTAAAACAGTTTAAAATAAATCGTATTATAAAAACTTATTATCATTCCTAGAGTTTTTTAGGGAACCAATGTCCTTCTGAAAACTTTAAAAAGTTTATTTTAAAACAGAAATTATCAGTCATTTATCCTGCCTCTCCTGTACTACCCCAGTATAGGGAGATAATTTATGCAATAAAGAGTGATATGGAAATTTCTAGAAAACACAGAGAGACAGGCTGGGATGATGAATCAGTTGGTGAAGTGCTTGCTTCAGAAACATGAGGAAGTGAGTTCAGTTCCCAGAATCCACAGAAAAGAGCCAGGCATAGTGGTGCACACCTGTAATCCCAGAGCTGGGGAGGCAGAGATTGGAGGATCTTAGGGGGTTCATTAGCTAGATAGCCTAGCCTAATCAGTGAGTTCCAGGTCATTGAGAGAGCCTCTCAAGGTGGGCAGCACCTGAAGAATGACACCTGGGACTGTCCTCTACCCTCCACGCACACTGCGGGCACATGTACATATGCATGTGCACTCAAACACACATATGTACCAGCAGACTGCAGACATAGGAGCGGGTGCACACACAAAGACAGGACTAGGGAGACAATTTAGTAGGTAAATGCCAGTCAGACAAATATGAGGGCCTGAGCTCAGATTCCTGGCACCCGTAAAAAGCTGGGTGTGGTCGCACAAGTCTGTAACCCAGAGATAGGAAGAAGAGATAGACAGATGTCTAGAGCTTGCTGGCCAGCCGGTCTAGTCAATCAGGAAGCTGAGTTCATCAAGAGACCAGATGTCAGTCTCCAGCCTACACATGCACAAGTGCACACATGTACACACACACACACACACACACACACACACACACACACAAATAGAAATAGAAAGTGAAAAAAATGATGAGGGTTTATGGGTGGCTGCTAAGCCATGACAGGAAAAGCCAGTGAGACATTCCAAACACACCCACCAAGCCGACTGCACCAGAGAATCAGCAGTTATGTACCTCCTGATAAGACGCAAACAGAAGTAGGCAGCTCCACCCAGAAGATCACGGGCATGCTCCACTTAAGGACATCTCAGCCAATGACAGGCCCCATATGCGACAATGGTCCCATAAGAAGACAGTGGATCTAGGAAATTCCCATTGCTTAGTGCCATCATTACCTTCTTAACACTGTCGTACAAGGCGTTACTCGGGTGGGTGCTGATGGTGGTGTAGAAGCCTACAGCACTCCCAGCTGTAGAAGTAGAGCCTCGACAGCTACACACAGTGCATAAAGCTCCTAATGACCACCACGAATGGTTGCTAGTAGTTTATGTATTTACTACATTATGCCATGCTAGATTTCTAACCATGGGTTTGCGATGTCCTCCTTCTACTTGTAAAACAAAATGCCTACTGTTAGGCCGCAGTGATGACCCGGATAAGAGCACTTGTTACTCTTGCAGAGGACCTGAATTCAATTCCCAGCATTCACATGGAGGCTCTCAACCGTCTGTAACTCCAGTGTATTCATGTGGTGCGTATACTTACGTGCAGGCAAGATGTTTACATATAAAATAAAATAAATAAATAAAAGAAGGAAAAGGAAGGAAGGAAGGGAGGGAGGGAGGAAGGAAGGAAGGAAGAAAGGAAGGTGAATTCCAGGTCATTGAGAGACCTTGTTTCACAACAAGCAAACAAACAAAAAACACACACCCAAAGTATTAAGCAGGAGATGGAGACCATTCCAAAAAGCCACAACTAGTCAAAACACAGGGGACAATTGAAGGGAACGTCGAAGAAGAGGGGGCAGAAAGACTGGAAGAGAGAGAGTCTTCTCTGCACGACCTGGAAGCTGTGCCCACAAAATCTCATCAGTATGGCTGTTTAACAAGACACGCACAATGACAACACGGTTAATATGCCGGCACGGACGGGGGAAGTCACACGGGCTCCCACCCCCAAGATGGAGCACTACGGGCAAAGACTGCTGAGACAGAGAGAATTAATCTTCTCCAGAGATGAGCTCCCTGAATGGCTATCCAATCCCAAGAAGTCAACCCTAAAAAAATACATACAAGCAGCAGTGAATAGACTCAGTAGGTTGCATTTTTGTGTTTATTCGCCTATATATGGAATGGTAATAATTAAAGAATAAGAGGCTTTGATTGAAAGGGAGTTGGGAGGATACACACACATGCACGTACGCACACATGCACACACACACACACACACACACACACACACACACACACTGCTTACTGTAAAGCAGAGCCTGTGTCACACTGCAGAAGTCTCATTCTTCTCCTGCTTGCACTATCTGTCAATCACATTAGGAGGCCATGTAGAGTGACTGCCTGGCACCGTTCTGTGTATGTAAGTCTCTCTAGGGTGCTTGCAGGGAAGGAAGCACCTGCCACACAGCATGCGGAAGTGCCTTCGTTACTGAATGACACATCACTGTACCTCATGCACACTGAACTCCAATCTGAGAGGCAGATTCAGATGACGAGGGAGTGGGGTGCGTAAGAACAGAGATGCAGTCAGTACCAGCCAAACCCAGAACACCTGGACCTCTCCACGAACTTGCGCTGCCTTTTCCAGTGAATAAATAGCCTTTAAAGAAAACTGTGTGAAGTCGGGATGTAGTTGAGTTACCCAGCATGCAGGAACCTGGGTTCGATCCCAAGCATCACATAAACTGTGCATGGTAGTATACACCGGTAATCCCAGCTCTCTGGAGATGGAGACAGGAGAATCAGAAGTTCAAAGTCATCCTCACCTATATAGCAAGTTAGCAACACCAGCTCAAGCAAAAGCATTCTCTCTCTCTCTCTCTCTCTCTCTCTCTCTCTCTCTCTCCATTTTTCCCCCTATGTACATGTGCATATGTACACTATTTAAAGTTAAAGACACTGCAGAGAGTGGCAGGCACTGCCTGGGTCCTGATTTGCACAAACGGTTGTAAGGATCCAATCTCTGGGACAACTGGAGAAAATTCATAGAGTAGATTGTAAGTGACATTAAGAACTCACAGGCTTAGGTCTAATAGTAAAATTGTGGGTTTTTAAAGGGCACTCTTATCTTCTAGATATGCATATTTAAGTAGGTGTCCTGATTAGTTTTGTCAACTTGACCCAAGCTAGGGTCATCTGGGAAGAGAAAAAAAACAAAAAACCACCTCCCTCAGATTAGGCTGTGGACAAGTTTGTAAGACATTTCCTAGACTAGTGATTGATGTGAGAGGATCTAGCCCAGTGTGGGCGGTGCCATCCCTGGGCAGGTGGGCCTGGCATAAAAAGGCAACAGAAAACCATGGAAAGCAAACCAATAAGCAGTACTCCTCCATGGTCTCTGCTTCGGTTCCTGCCTCCAGGTTTCTGCCTCCATGTTCCTGCCTTGGCTTCCGTCAATAGACTGTGATCTAGGATATGTAAGCAAAATAAACCCTTTTCCCTCCAAGGGGCTTTTGGCAGTGTTTTGTTACAGTAATGGAAACCTAACTAAGATGTGTGTGTGTGTGGCTGAATAACCCAGTCAAGGAAATGGCCAAGGAGATGGCTAGGTGGGCAAAGAGCTTGCTGTGCAACCTGATTGCCTGGATTCGAATCCTCAGCACCCACATAAGAGCTGGACAGGTAGTGCGAGCGGCTGTAATCCCAGTGCTCCTGCTGAGATGCAGGAGGCAGAAACAGGAAAGATCCCAGATTTCTGGCCGGTGTGTGCAGTGGGAAATAATCAGAGGCCGAGTCTCAAACACATTGGAAGATGAGGTCACTCTCTGATCTCCACATTTGTGCCCTGGCAGAAACACTTCATTCACAGCACACACACACTGGCACACACATACACACTCACACTCACTCACACTCACACCGAGAGGGAGTCCTGAGGCTTAGGAGCTGGCCCTAAGTAAGCAACTCTTTGAATCGTGTGACAAACGCCGGGGCAGAGATCACAGTGTAGCTCAGTTGATGTGCGAGCTGTCTCATGAGCAGAAGCCTGCACGGGTCTTCAAATCCTCGGTCCCTCAGAAAATGACTTTACTCGGTTTGACTGCTCCTGTGTCACTGCTCCTGGGCTCTCAGGAGACACCACTGTGCTTGTTTCTCCTTTTCCTCCTGCAACGCCCCAGGGCAAATTCCCTGCAAGGCATTGTCTAGAATGCCAGCTTGTGTCACCAGAGATCGCCACATTAGGTCCTGCAGGTGGAGCTGGGCCTGGTGGCTGGCAGGATAACAGACAGGCTGGCAGATCTCACCTTGGAACACCACGCACACGCACACGCACACACGCGCGTGCACACTAGCCTCCAACACTGGCGGACAGCTAGGGGCATATCTGGGGTTCCTGATGGATGTGGAGGCTGCAACAGTCACTTCTCTTTAGGGGGTCATTGGCCAGGCACCTGCTTACCTGGCTGCTCAGGGAGGCACTGCATGAATATGAAAGGCAGAGAATCAATATTTACTGAGGACTGGCCCCAGGGCCTGGCCAGGAGCCTGAGGCTTTATGTTGTGTTCACTTTGTACCAGATTCTAAGCCTCTGAGCATAGATGCCAGGGAATGGAGATGGGAGGTGCAGATAATTAGGCTCTTGTTGAACTTGGGGTGTGTGTGTGTGTGTGTGTGTGTGTGTGTGTGTGTGTGCATGCATATGTGTGTGTGTGTGTGCATGTTCATATTTGTGTTTGTGTGAGTGAACATGAATGAGAGAGAGAGATATCCTGTAGAGACTGAAAGAAACTTGAGTTTGGGGAGTGGGGTTAAAAGATTCACCAGGCAAAGGAAAGAAGATATTGTTTATAAAAAGAGGTGGGACTGGCGAGATGAATCAGCAATTAAGACCGACTACTACTCTTACAGAGGAGTCAAGTTTAGTTCCCAGAACCACTTGGTGAGAAACTTGAGTTTGGGAAAAGATTCACCTGCCCAGGCTTATGTGTCGAGAATGTACCTTGACTTCTCTGTGGTTCTGGCGTGGTGCCTAAGGTTTGAGAATTCATAAGCCACAATGTTAGAAAGGGCTCCTCAGGATGACCGGAGACTCAGGCGACCTTAAAGGTGGGGTGAAGCATCTGAGGGACAGAGGTATGTCCCTGAGCAAAAGTGGGGCATCAGACACCCCAGAGCTGAAGATACAGGAGGTTGCGAGCAGCCTGCTGTGAGCGCTGGAAACCAAATTCAATCCTCCGCAAGGGCAGTGTGTGCCCTTTACCGCTGGTTCATCTCTCGCCTGGGCTAGCTGGCTAGCTGGAAAGCCGTGGGGATGCATCTGTCTCATAATTCCCCCTCCTCAGTGCTGGAGTTACAGGAACGCACCACCATATCTGGCTTTTTACTGGGTCTGGGGATCAAATTTAAGGCCTTATGCTTGTCTAGCCACAAGCATTTTACAAACTGAATAACCCTCCAACCCCTCATGTTGAGCTTTTTAAGTGTTCGCTGAGGACTTCCGAGGAGCGGGGCACCGCGTCTGATCTGACTCTGCATCAGTCCCTGCAGTTGCGGCCCCTCTCTGAGGAGAGACTCCAGCCCAGGCACTGTGAGGCTCACCCGTTGGGGTGTACATGTGGAGAACGGAGCTTGACTTTCCTCTGTGTTGTTGGCGTAGTGCCTAGGGCTTGGGAGTTCATTGTTAGAGAGGGCTGCTCCTGACGACTGGAGACTCAAGTGACCTTCATGGTGAGGTTATTTGAGGGTCAGAGAGGTGTGTCTGGAGCAAATGTGGGGAAATGTGGTCTGTTGTCATGTATCCACTCTGCTTCCAGCTAGGCACCTCCGGGGCTGCCTTGTGCCAGAGCTCTCAGGGCTACCTGGCCCTCAGAGCAAGGTGAAGCTCGTGATGACAGCACGTGGCTCAGACTGCATCGGTCCCTTTCCTCATCGCTGCGACCAAGCACCTGGCAAGCAACTCACGGAAAGGAGGGTTTACTTTGGTCCGTGGTTTGAAGGCACGGTCCATCGTGGGAAAGTCATGGCGGCAGGAGCTTGAAGTGGCGGTTCACCTCGCATCTTCATTCAGGAAGCAGAGAGCAGGCAGGAAGTGAGCGGGGCGACCCGCTTCCTCCAGTAAGTCTCTGTCTCCTGATGGTTCCACAGCTTTCTCCAGCAGTGCCACCATCTAAGAGCTGAGTGTTCACACACACAAACCTGTGACAGACATTTCACGTTCAGATCACAGCACTGTCTCTTTCCAAGCATGGAGACAGTGTCCAAGTCCATAGGTGCCCATTGCCCTGGGAGTGTGGGCCCAGGCTCGGGTGTCAGGGAGGGCGATGGCCCCTTCCTACAGTGAGAAACCGGTGTCGGCAGTGGTGGGCGGCTGGGCACCACGCCTGGCATGTGGGTGTCCAGGCAGCCTCCTCAAGTGAGCCTCTCATGAGGACCAAGGCCCTCAAGACACCTTCTGCATCCATAGTCCAGCTATAGACAGAGTGGGTGTGGGGGAGGGGGAAGGGCTCAGGCCACGCTCTGGGACTGGAATAGCATAGTTCTCCTTGCCAGCCAGGCCCAGAGAAGAATGAGGGAATCAGAAAGGGCAAGAGAAAGGGGCAAGGAAAAAAAAAAAATGCCAGCATGGTAGTGCACATTGGTCCACCCAGTGCTGGGAAAATGGAGGGAGGTGAATCCCTGGGGCTCACGGGCCAGCCAGCTTCATCAAACCTGGTGAGTTCCAGATCAATGAGAGCTCTTATCTCATAAAAACAAGGTGGACACTGTCCTGAGGAACAGCAGAGGTTGACCTCTGACCCCTTGCTCATCTATGTGAACGTGTGTGAACGCACACACACACACTCCAGAGGAGAGCTGCTAGACACAACCTCAATCTGGGCTCCAGCTGAGCTCAGACCCTGATCCTGTTAAAGCCACCTGGCCACGGATAAAACCAGTCCTGCCAGATGAGAGGCCCTGGTAGAGGAAGGAAGGAAGCCCACAGAATGGGGAAGTCATGGAGGGCCCAAGCCAAAGGCCAAATGAAGTAACCAGGTTACAGGCTAAGCAGAATCAAGCAAAGCCTGGGCCCTAGTGCCCACACGCACACCCGCACATGCACACATCCATTCGCAGAACACAGACACACTCACGTACACATGACCACTGTCGCCCCTATACCACCTCTTGGCTTTGTCCAGATTAAAAGTCAGGTAGAAGATGTGAGTCAGGAGCTCACCCTAACGCCAGGACCTGGCTTGAAGGGTGAGCCAGGAAGAGATAGGTGCAGAAGGAAGCTTTTACTGGGCTAAGGGGATAGTGTGGGGAGGTGGGTGCTAGAGGCTCAGAACCCAAAGCCAGTGGTGAGGTGGGGGTAACAGAGCAGACCACAGGAATGGATGTCGAGCCTCCAAGAGCAAGGAAAAGTCACCTCACCAGCTCCTCAGGACCTGGGTCACTGGAGGGCCTGGTGCCCTGGAAGCCATTCTAAAAGTCTGAAGTAGATCTGCTTCTCAGAGGCTCTGGTTATGCACTCCCTCAGGGGGACTTCATGATGTCCCCCATGTACTTCCTTGGCAGATGGGAGGCAGGTGCCTTAGAGTACCGTAGCTTGCCCTGGCTTTCTCAGATGGAAGGTGTCTGGTCCCGTAGCGTGTTCTGGGTAGATGATGGCTATGTTGAGATTCCACCCCCAGATCAGTCTCTGACCCCTAAGAAGCTGATTTTTCCCACTATGTCCTCTCAGGGATTTCTACCTGGCTCTGGGGATCTTATGCCAGGTGACGTCTGTGAGATGCCTTTGGCCCAGTGTCGTGTTTATTGAGCAGCTTCAGTGCTTTCTGCTTGCTTTGCGCTGTTTGGAAGGTAAGAGATCAGTTCACAAGGGACACAAGAACTGGAGCCTGGCGCCGTGGACTTGGGGTCTGCGCAGCGTTGGCAGGAGACATGCTCTGGTTTACTCAGTGTTCTCTCCAGACGGGATTTTGATTCTCTGGGGGGCTTTGGGGGAATGGGAGTTATGTGTGTGTGTTCAGGCGCACGTGTCCTGCCCATGCGTGTAGAGATCAGATGTCAACACAGATGCCTTCCTCAGTTACTCTCCACTCTATGTTTGGAGACACGGTCTTGCAGAACCTGGAGCTCTCTGCTCCGGCTAGCCTGCACTCTCCCTGTCTCTGCCTCCCAGGGCTGGGGTTATAGGCGCGCACCACCCTGCTTAGTGCTTTCGTGTGGGTTCTGGGCATCAAACTCGGGTCCTTGTGTGTTGTTGTATGCCTACAGTGGAGGATCAGCAAGAAGACACAGAGGTATTTTCATAGATGCCAGACATCAGCAGAGGGAACCACCATCCTGGCCAGTGCCATACTTGATCGACGGTGGAAGCCTGAGCTTCTGAGCTCAGGTGTTTTTATTAATTCAGAACTCCTTACGTATTCTGCTGATAGCACATGTAGATCATTAGAAATCAAGCATCCTCCCCCAACACAGGCACAGAAATCCAACACCTGCAAACAATACAGATCACCAAGACCTAGCTAGCCCCTCCCCCAACAGGGCATAAAACATTTTATACATAATTAAACATCCACAACACTTGTGCTTGAACAGCAATCAAGCACTTGACCAACAGAACCTTCTAACAGCTTCTCTGTAATCCATTTGATTCTGACTGCAGAAACGGGACTTCAGTTGGTAGGACTTGCGCTCCCTATGGACCAGTCATCCAAGAATAATGCTGTGCACCCACAGAACCTTTGGCTGCTGAAATCTCTTGGACCTGGTCATCTGTCTGTCACCTGCTTGTCTTTGGCCAGGTCCCTGCTACCAATATGGCCTGCTGCCCAGAATTTTCTAAACCCTATTGCCTCCTGGATTCCAGAGCTTGGCTCTACCATGCCCCCAACCTAACCTGGAATTTTCAACTTCAGAAAGCAAACGTGGCCTCTGGCCTGTCTCCCACCCCATGGCCTGGCTTTCTCCTTTCCAAGCCTCCAATCTGCTGGTCCTGAGGACAGAGAACCAGGACGACTTCATAGTAAGCATGAGTGTTTGGGATCAATTCCAGAACAGATGAAGGCTCTGACACCACCAGCCAATCGCTTTACTTCTCTTGGCCATGGGTATCTTACCCAAAAAGTTTCTGCCTCGTAGAGTTGTGCTAGTCAGCTTGCATCGCTGTTACAAAATAGCCGAGAGAATCCATCTATAAAGAGGAAAAGTTTCAGCCCATGGTGCCTTGGTTCTCTTGCTCTGAGGCTGTGGTGACACCATTCCTCACGGCAAGAGCGCACAGGGGAAGAAGTCGCTCACTCCACAGCAGACAGGAAGCAGAGAAACAAAGAAAGCGAAGGGTTGTGGGTCTCAAGTTTTGGCCTCTGAGGATAATATGATCATCTCATGTAGAGATACCTTTACATGGTTGCCATGGTAACTAACTAAGTAGAGTAATTTAGCAGTCGCTGGATCTGTGCAAATGTATGGAAGTACTCAGACATGTGGGTGCATATGAGAGCCATAGTCAGCCTTGGGTGTCCTTCCTCATGGCTGTCTACCTTGTTTTTGGAAACAGGGTTTCTCACTAGCCTGGAACTCACCAAGTTGCCTAGGTGGCTGGCGAGTGAGATCTGCTTGTCCACCTGGGGCTGGTATTGTAAGCACACACCACACACCCAGCTTTCTATGTGGGTACTTAAGAGGGAACTCAGGTCCTCATGCTTGTGCAGCAAGAACTTTCCAGACTGAGCCATTTCTCCAGCCCAGTCTAATGTTCTTACAATCAGACCACATTTGATACTGCTTCTCTGTAAGAATTCTAGATGGGTTCACCAATTTTCACACTGTTTTCCCAGGAAAGTCAAGCACAGTGCTCCAACAGAGGATATGTTACCACTGATCCAATAGACCAAGGAGTCATGCAGTGGGGGACCCTGCTCCTGCTCCTGCCCATGGAGTTATGGAGTGGGGGACCCTGTTTCTGCTCATGAACTCCTCAAGGCCCACCACCTTAGTTTCATTTCTGTTGCTGTAATAAAATACCCCAACAACAACAAGAGAAGCAACTTAGGGAAGAATGGGTTTGTTTTAGCTCATAACCCCAGGTTGAAGTATATCACAGCAGAGAAACCAAGGTGACAGGAACTTAAAACAACAAGTCATGTCACAGTCAAGAGCAGAGAGAAACAAATTCATGGATGCTTACTACTTAACTCGCCTTTCCATCCTTATACAGTTCCAGACTCAAACCTAGGGAATGGTGCTGTCCATTGTAGGCGAGGTCTTCACATATCAAGTAACCTAATCAAAACAGTTCTGCAAACATGCCCACAGGTTGATCATTGAGACTCTTTTTCCCAGGGGATTCTAGATTATGTCAGTTAAAACCAAGCATCACAGCCAACCTACTGAAGGATCCTGGGGGATGAGGTATATAGACTAGAGGTTACTCCAGACCTTAGGCAGCTGGGTAAACATAGACCTGTGATTTATACCCTTAATGTACATCATATTAGTGACTTTGATGTTGATCGTGTGTTATCTTGGGCTCTGACTGCACTGCTTTGTGTATGCAGAGTGGACCCCTATCATGCCAGCATTGTAGCTCTGCAATGTCCTCCTCTCCTTCAGGCTCCTCTGAGAGGATATAAGAATTCTTTATTGTTAGGGCTAAGGAAATCGATCACCTATTGGTAAGGAGCTCGCCACACAAGCATGAGGACTGAGTTAGAGTCCCAGAATCTAACATGTAAAAATCCAGGCATGCCACATACACATGCACCCGTACACCTGTGCATACAAACATGCTTATGCAACACATACACACACACACACACACACTCACACACACACTCACACATTCTTTGTTACACTAATTGAGCCAAAGGGCTTGGGCTAGTATCTTCCTGGGACCAGTGAACCCTCGTGTCCTGGCTCTGTGGCTTGGATATGGTGAGTGGGCATGCATGTTCATATGGCCCAGGTCTGCTCCATAACCCCAGGAGCCCCCAAACTGCCTGAGCACTATCAGGAAAAGCCATGAAGTAGGGTGCAGAAGCGCATATCAAATTTAGACTGTCTAGAGACCTTGAGGCTTTGGGTACAGATACAGATTATAGATATGCTTATAGAGGCCAGAGGTCAACCTCAAGTGTTGTTCCTTAGGATCTGTCCACTTGTCTATTGAGGCAGAGTCTCTCACTGGCTCCGAGCTCACCAAGGAGGCAAAGCTGATCGGTTGATGAGCTGCAGGATTCTTTGATCCAACACTGGGGTTACAAGAAACCACCATGCCTGGATTTTCACATGCTACTCGGTTGGCCAGGTGGATGATGTGACCAACCATTGTTGGCTTCAGCCTCTGTTCCCCAGTCCAGTGACACATGCTCCCGCTCAGGAGTGGCAGCAAAGGAAGCATTCCCACCCTGGCCAAGTCACCCCGGGTCAGGGCAGGGCACCAGCATTGTCGGAGAGTACATGGACACCTGGAATCAGGTGGGGCTCTGCTGTAGTCAGTCCCTCTGGGGCCCTTCACTGCCTATTGTTCCCATCTGTAAACACACACTCAGGCTTTGGGAGTCATGGGAAACATCTCCAGGAACAAATGACTGGTAAGTGCGGGGCCCTCCATTTGAGCTCAGTTCCCAGCCCCTAAACTTCAGAGTCTACATTAACCATGATATATACAGACGGCCCTAGATGAGACAGAGCCAACGTGGGTTGATGTAAAGGATTTTGTTTTTGAGAAGACACATTCGTTCCATTTATTTTAACACTGACTTTGTCATAGGGCTTTCATCTAGCAGACAAAGAACAAATTGAAGGCAGAGCCATCTGAATTGTGGGGAAGATGGCAGATATGAATATTCCCAGCCTCTTTTTTAGGAACAGGGATGACATGGTTGAATGCCCACAAATGCTGCCCTTCTCTGAGGGAGCAGGTTTTATTTGTAGCAGTTCCTTCACACAGGACCATAAAAACCCTACAGCGACGAGTCCAAGCTTAAAAGTCCACACAGTAGCCCATGGTGACACTGTGATTTTTTTTAAAAAAGTGATCTTGGCGCCTAGAGCTATTCCCTTGAACTGCAGGTTTTGTTGTCAATTTGGACACACCTAGGAAGAGGGAAAATCAATTAAAGAGTTTCCTGGATCAGGCAATGTGGGGATGTAGGTATGTCTGTGAAGCACTTTCTTAATTGCTAATTGGTATAGGAAGGTCCACTATGGGCAGTGCCATCCCTAGGAAGATGGACCGGGCAGTATATGATAGGTATCTGGGCAACCCAGGGGAAGTGAGCCAGAAATGCTCCACGAGATGCTTCCGTTCCTGCTTCCAGGTTCCTACCCTGGTTTCCCTTAGTAACGGACAGTACCTAAAAGCCAAATCAGCCCTTTCCTCCCCAAGTTGCTTTTGTTTTGACCAATAACTTTATTACAGCAACAGAGAAGCAAACTGAGCAGCAGCTGCAAATTTGTTCTACCTGGTCTATACGAGACGGAAAGCAGTTCCCAGACGCACTGAGTCAAAAGCCTAAGGCTCCAAACTGACCCATCACAGAGCCTGGCACAGCCGCACTGCTCACCACAGAGAAGCTGTAGAGCCACCGAGGGGCAACAACAGGAACGGGTGAGGGAAACGCCGTACAGATAGAGAGGGGAATTTGTTCAGCCATCAAGAACAGTCAAAGTTGTATCACTTGCGGGAAAACGGACCCAACTAGCGATGATCACATGAAGGAATTGAGTCCGCCTTGGGAGATTGTTTTCTCTCCTGTGTGACTCCTAGGTTTTATGGAGATAGATAAAATTGTGTATGTGTTCATGACATGATAGAAGCACAGCAGGACTCTCCTGGTTTCATTTCTAACAAAAAGAAAGTAGGTGAGAAAGGGGTTATTTTATCTCACAAGCTCAGGAGCAGCACATCATTGTGGGGAAACAAAGGCAGTGGGAACCGGAAGCAATTTTAGTCACATTACGTCCATAGTCAAGAGCAGAGAGAAGTGTAACGCTCAGGGCCACTACACTTACACAGTCCCGGACCCCACCACAATAGGGCTGTCTGCTTTGAGGTTGGTGCATTAGTCAAGGTTCTTTAGAGGAACGGAATTTATAGAATGAATCTATACACGTAGAGAGGGGGGCTATTAGAATGGCTTACAGGCTGTGGTCCAGCCAGTCCAACAATGGCCATCTACCAACAGAAGGTCCAAAAGTCCACACAGGCTGAAAACGTCTCAGCTGGTCTTCAGTGTACACCAGAATCCTGAAGATGTGGGCTGAGTGGACTTGCCGGCGAGAGCGAGAGCAAGCCAGCAGAGAGGATGAGCTTCCTTCTTCCATGTCTTTTATGTAGGCTGCCTCCAGAAGATGTGGCATGGATTAAAGATGTATCTAAAAAAAGCCAGAATTAAAAGCGGTCCACCCTACTTCTAGTGATTGAGTGGAGAAAAAGATCGCGCACAGGTACACCCAGCCACTTGGGTTCTAGGTAATTCCAGAGGTGGTCAAGTTGACAGCCAAGAACAGCCGTCAGAGTTGGGTCTTCCCACGTCAATTAGCACACTCTTGACAATCCCTCACAAACATGTCCACAGGACAACCTGACCTAGACAATCCCTAACTGAAACTCTCTGTCCCGATGAGTCTAGACTGTGTGAATTTACCAATTAATACTAACCAACAGGGACAACGTGGGTAACAGGAGCAGAGGGTAAAACAGAGAGGGAAGCGAGTGTGGAAGGGAATTGCTCGACATACAATATATGCTTATATAAAACCTTCAAATCTTTGAAGTTTAGAAATCTCTGAAGCCAAGAGCAGGATCTGGTCCAGCAGCCTCAGACCAGGGACAGTTGCCTGGAGACCCTGGCGTGCAACAAGTGGCACTTAATTTCTGTCACACTCACAGCTCATGTAACTCCCTCCAGCAGAACAATAGATGAATTCTTAATCTGGGATCCTGTTCACTCTGTTGTTCTTGAGATCCCCCGTCAGCTGTTTGTCGAACTCAAACTCACTTTCATAGCTCCTGGGAGAACACTAGCAGCTGATCATTCAGTCGCTCCTCAGACAAACGGTCTCTGAGGCTGAGTCATAGCTGGAGCATAATAGCTCCAGGTTAGAGCCCTTGGGGTTTTTCCTGCGTAGTAGGAAGTATTGCAATTTGCCCTTCAGCCTACTGTGTGGCCTGTATCTAACTTAGCGTGTTTCCATGTGTGTGCGCGGAGGCATGCCTTGTGCTGGGTCAAGGGAACGGAGAGATGGCATTCCCCTTGGCAGGTCCCCAGGCAATCACACACCGAGTGCCCCGAGGCAGGCTGTGCTCTGCCCCACTGCACACTGGGTCTAAGCGGGCCAGTCGAGTGGCTTTTCTGTAGGTCAACTTTCAGCCCCCCTCCCTTAGTCGTCTGTGGCCCGTCATAGACCACAGGCTGCCCATTGGTTCGCTCCACTCATCCTTCCTGGGTTGCTTGCCCAGCCACCAGACAGTAAGACACCTGGTAAGAATCTGGTAAGACACCCTCTAGTTGACAGAAGACAAAGGAAAAGGGTGTTTTCCCATGTTGCTTAGAGGGCAGTGAGTTCATCTGCACAGATACGTGAATGTAGGCTGTCTTATGGTAGAACTGTGTGGCAAAAACCTTTGGTGTCCCGGATGTTGATGTTCTCAGCCAGTGTAGTGCGAGGCCCTGGGTTTAATCCCTAGCACTGTAGGTACAGCAGTGCACGCCTGTAATCTCAGCACGCTGGCGGAGGCAGGAGGATCAGGGGTTCTAGGTGATCTTGGGATACATCGTTAAGTTTGAGGCTAATCTGGGCTATATGACATTCGTCTCAAAAAAGAAAAAGGAAGAGGGAGAGGAGAAAGGGGGTGGGGGAAGGGCTGGGGAGGGCAGGAGGAATAAGTCCAGTGTCCATTGGAGCAGAGTAAAAACAACACAGACTGGAAAACAAAGCCATTTGCACTTTGACCTCCTCTGACAGGGCCTTTTGCCCATGAACTTGGCTGCACTTCAAGGAGAAAGTGGACTTGTAAGCCTTCAGTAAGCAGGTAGATGCTGGTCCTTTGCTCTTGGTCCATCTAGGGACACTTCTGATGGGTAATGCTCCCAGTCTGCCTGTTCTATGGTCAGGACGGGTCTAAGCCTTAGACTCTAAGAAGACAGGCTTGGAGAGTTCCTCTGACCTGGACCCACTGCCACCCTCTCCTAAGGGCTAAGATGGTGAGCCCAGGGCTCTGTGTGAAGCGTGGCTTCACCCACTAACATGCACGAAGCCCCCTCTGAGCTCCCGGTCCAGCCAGTGGTGGCTTCCACATGCGTTCTCTGAGCCTCACATCGGGTTCCTAAGGCAAGACCAGCGTCTGGAGAGCGCTTGATTGTATTTGTCAGATGAACGCAGCTAAGATGACCCAACAAGGCCCTGTTCCCATGGAGCCTTGGCTCTGTTCCGGCCTCTGCTTGAGTTGCAAGCAGCTCAACTTCTTCTCACATAAACCAGAGTTCCCAGGCCACAGGCACATGCCTGGAGCCCCACCCAGTATTGCTTGCTGCTCACTCATTCATGAAGCAGGAGCTGACACACCAACCTGGAGGCCAGTGGTGTGAGGGTCCCTGGCCACCCCTGTCATGGGGCCAGAACCTCTGTCACTGCAGTAAAAGGGTAATGTCCCTGGAGCCTTGACACCCTGACCAGCCCTGGAGGGAGACAGAAACCTGCCCAGGTTGTTATTGTGCAAATATTTGCTAGGTGCCTGACACAGGCACCCAAGATCTGGCACAGAAGCAAACTGGGCGGAGCCATCAGGGCCCAGTAGCTGGCTGAGCACAATTGAGGGGTCATATTGGCAACATATTCTGGGCTCTCTGTGTTGAACTTTTTGTGTTTTTTAGGATTCTCTCCCCGCCCCCCCCCTCACACACACACACACACACACACACACACACACACACAACTTGGTCTTCAAGTGAGCCTCCGTTCTGGGCACCGGCTCCACATGACTGTCTCTTGTGCACTCTTCTGTGTCCTCCTCTGACTGTTGGCTTGGGCTGGATGCGGCTCTCACTCTTGTGCCCTGTGCTGAACCTCCCTCCAGGGCCTTGCTGTTCCCTGAAGCCTGGATTGACTTGGGAGTTATTGAAGTCGACAACCCTTGTCCACAGCCTTCCTCCAGGCTTCCAGGTAAACCCAGGTCCTACAGCTCAGAATGGGGTGGAAGAAAACCCAGCCCCAAGTGTAGATGTGGGGGCGAAGCATAGCTGAGAGCATGAGGGCAGCCTCAGTGCCCAGTCAGAGTGCCCAGTGTGCCCAGTGCCCAGAGTGCCCATGGGTCAAGAACAGACTGTCAGGATGTATGAGGCAGGGAACTCTTAGCAAGAGGAGAAGCTATGTTAGCAAGGGCAGCTGAGCCCCTCCAGTAAGGACCGGTCTTCATCTAGTCATTTCCCTGGGTGCTGTCCAGTCCTACTCAGCTCCCAAGGGCTCTTCCCCACCCAAGCACGGCAGGCCCTTCCTCCAGCAATCAGATATCTTGCAAACAGAAGCCATGGAGGTGGGGACCTGTGTGCTCTCGCTATGTCTATCACAGGCCTGGCATGCAGCAGGTCCTCCGCAAAGAGACAGGTGTGAGCAGTGTGTTCTCAGGGTTGCCGGAACAGAGCCGATCCCCCATTGCCCCTGAGAAATGATTACACACCTTCGGGTACATAGATATGTGAAGCAGATCAATAACCCAAACGCCTACTCATAAGAAGTCATAAAGACGCTGATTTCATGTATTTACTTTAGTGTGTGTGCCCGTGTCCAGTGGCCCAAGCGTAAAGCTAGAAGACAACTTGCAAGACTCAGTTCTCTCCTTTTTCCAGCGGGGTCCAGGGAATCCAACTCAGGTCCCCGGAGCTTTGGCAACAGCGCTCTCACCGGCTGAGCGGTCCTGCAGGCCCAGAAACGAATCTAATTCGATTTTTGTATATACATTATGCTACCACTCATTAACGACGCAAGCAGATTTGCACACGAATGTGCTAGATAGGTTTATTTATTTTTGCAGGAAGAACTGAATCTCGGGCTGGGAATGTAGTTAGTTGATAAAAGTCCTCATCCAGGACACATGCATCCCCACATAAAGTGGATGGGGTCGTGGGTCCCTGCAATCCCAGCTCTCAGGAAGCGGGGGAAGGAGGGTCAAGGTTGGCCTTGACTACCTGTCCTTTGGAAGAGCAAGAGCTCCTAAACACAGAGCCACCTCTCCAGCCCTTAAACAGCATTGTTTAAGACCAAACTTCCTAACACAGTACAGTTCAAAGAAATAGTGGTTTTGGAGCAAGGTGACTCAATAGGAAAATGCACTCACTGGTCACCTGAGTTTGATCCCCAGCCCCCCACACGGTGAAAGGAGAGATCCAACTCCCTAAAGCTGTCCACCGACCTACACACACACAGGCAGTGGCGATCGTGTCCCATGCCCCACCCCCCCACATACACACACAAAATAAAATAGTCCAGGAGAATATGGTCTGCATACAGCTTGGTCAGCCAGGTCTACATAGTGAGACTGTCTCAAAAAACAAACAAAACAACGAGTAATAATTTTGTGCTAACACGCTAAGGGCAGATGATAGGGAAACATGGAAAGTCTGTTTTCTGAGAGGGAACACCATGTTTCTATAAGAGCAGAAGCCCGAATGCATAATGAAATCTCTGCAAAGGCGGCATTTGTCCGCACTGCATAGTGTACTGGCAGGCGCAGCCCTCCAGCGTGCCTCAGACCCTGCCTCATGCCGCTTAATGTCGGAGACCTCTGGGGTCGGGGAGGGTGATCTGTGCTGCTCAGCCCCACCTAGGAACACGACAGACACTAGAGCCAGCCACCTGCGATGATCCCAGGAAGGAAGTGAGTAGCTGAGCCCAGAGGCAGTGCTTGAGCTGCGTCCTCACCTGCAGCAGGGGATGGGCAACCTGCCCATCATGCACCAGAATGACTAACAGTGCTGGAGAGCCTCCAGGCCTCTGGTCATGCCAGGTGGGAGGCAGGTATGGCCAGTGCCAGACTCCACTGTGGCCTGGGGCTGAGCGCCCCTGAGTCTCAGGAACCAGCTCTCCTAACCCTTTCCTCTGGGCCCAGCTGGAGACCCCATTTCCAGAGCAAGGAACTGTACCTCCGAAAATCAGCGATTGGTCACAGATTTGGATTGAACCTGGCCTTTCCCTGTTAGCTGTGTGACATGGGGAAGACTGTTTAATGTCTCTGGGCCTTACTTGCTCTTTGTATAACACCAAATCAGGATGCTGTTGCAAGGCCACTGAGAGAACTCAGTGAGACACTATTCAGGACACTCAGAACAGGGCTGGAAAAGCAGCTTAGTCAATAAAGAGCTTGCCATGAAAACTTGAGGGTTCAACCCTCAGAATCCATGCTTCAAAAAGAAAGCCAGCTGTAATGGTCCATGCTTGCTACCCGAGCTCTGGGGAAACAGAGACAGGAGGATGGGTCCCTGGGCTCAGTGACCAGCCAGCCTAACCTATTTGGTTGCTTCCAGGCTAGTGACAGATTCCGTCTCAAAAAAAAAAAAAAAAATGTGGACAGCACCTGAGGAATGACAGCCAAGGCTGTGTCTGAGCTCTGTAAGCACACCCACATAGGTCATGCATGCACACCTGCGCACACCTGCACACACACACACACACATGAATATACATGTGTATAAGGCTGTGTCTGAGCTCTGTAAGCACACCCACATAGGTCATGGATGCACACCTGTGCACACCTGCACACACACACACACATGAATATACATGTGTATAAGGCTGTGTCTGAGCTCTGTAAGCACACCCACATAGGTCATGCATGCACACCTGCGCACACCTGCACACACACACACACATACACACACACACGAATATTCATGTGTATAGATATGGATGTACACAAACCCCTCAGAATGTCTGCTCCTGACTCACAGCTGCTACTTTTCTGTTCCTAAAGGTCTCTGGAGATACCCCTTCTGTGCATGTCTGAGGCTAAGGGGGTGGATGGGCCCCTGGAAGAAGACGGTGGGTGGCACTTTAACCAAATGCTAATGATATCAATGGTAAGGAAGTCATGGTGGGAACTAAGGGAGTCTGCGGTGGCTGGCTTTGCCACCTTGGCATAACCGGGAATCACCTGGGAAGAGGGTCTCAAGGAGGGATGGCTCAGATCACAGATCACAGTGGCCTGTGGGCTTGTCTGTAGGGGATTATGTTGATTGCTTTAATGCTGTGACCCTTAATATAGTTCCTCCTGCTGTGGTGACCCCCAACCATAAAATTATTTTTGTTGCTACTTCATAACTGCAGTTTTGCTACTGTTGTGAATCACAATGCAAATATCTGATATGCAGATAGTCTTAGGTGACCCATGTGGAAGGCTCGCTGGACCATCAAAGGGTCGTGACCCACAGGTTAAGAACTGCTGCTTTGCCAGGCAGTGGTAGTGCACGCCTTTAATCCTAGCACTTGGGAGACAGAGGCAGGTGGAACTCTGTGAGTTTGAGGCCAGCCAGAGTTACAACAGAAAAGCCCTGTCTTAAAAATACAAACAAACAAACAAACAAACGCCTGCTGCTTTAATGGCTGTGGGAATGTGGGAACACCCAGCCTGAGAATGGGTGGCACCATCCCCTGAGTTGGGGCCCTGGGCTATAGAAGGGTAGAGAAATCCGGCTGAACCCTACACATGCACGCATTCATCCCTCTCTGCCCTGTTCTGTGGCTCGGACACCATCAACTGCTTCAAGTTCTTGACTTTAACTTGCCCACTGTGGTGGACTGTGGCCTGGAATCGTGAACTGAGATAAACTCTTTCTCCCATAAGTGATTTTTTAAAAAGACTTATTTATTGTTTATGTGTATGTGTGTGTACCTATGTGCGTTTCTGTGTGCCAGGTGTGTACAGGAACTTGAAGAGGCTACAAGTCATTAGTTTCTTTAGTACTGATGTCACAGGCAATTAAGAGCTGCCCTGTGGGTGCTAGGAATAGAACTCAGGTCCTTTGTATAAGCTCTAACCACTGAGCCATCTCTCCAGCCCCCGACACAAACAAGTTGCTTTCTGTCAGGGTGTTTTATCCCAGCAGGAATGAAACTAGGATAGGCTCTGACAGGAGCTAGCTGCCTGGAACTTACCCTTCTGACTGCGTGCACAGAAACAGGTACACTGGGGGGCTGGGGTTAGCACAAGCCATGCAGCAGTAGGTACTTCCTGTGAGTTCAGGTGACCACGGGTGACCTTGCTTGGCCATCACTGCCTGTGTGACCTCAGGCACTGGCCTTGAGGCTGAAAAGAGGAAAAACAGTAGCATCGGGCAAAGTCGTTGTGCAATTGGGGAGGAAAGGCACGGTGCGGGAGGCCACCAATAGTCGGGGAAGTCAGGACTCAAAGGCTGTTGACGGCCAGCCATCCGTGGAAAGGGCCTTTCTGTGTCACTTGCTCTCCAGAGTGACACAAGTACCTGAGGACTTGCACCTGCCGCACTGCAGGTACTTCCTAGACCAGCACTTAATAAAGTCACCCAAGCACAGCACAGCTCTCAGACTCAACACAGCAGGCCCCAGAAGCTTGGGCCACTTCCCGAGAAGATGGGGTTCCTGGCCCTGACAGCAGGAAGTCCCTCCTTCCCGCTCCACGAAACTTTCAGTGTCTGTCATGCTGGGGGGAGGGGGGTGCTCATTCTGACATCTCAGGACAGACATTTTAAGGTATCCCCAAAGATCCAGAGACTCTAGAAAGGGAATGGCCTAAAAGAATGTGGAGAGAGGGTCACAGTTTGTCCCTAACCCAGTTCCCGTCAAAACTCAGGCAGCAATCCATTGATCCTCTCCAGCAAGTAGGAGTGGTGTGTGTGTGCATATGTGTGTGTCTGTGTGTGTCTGTGTGTGTGTGTGTGCACGTGTGTGTCTATGTGTGTGTGCATGTGTGTGTGTGCATGTGTGTGTGTGTGTGCGTGTGTGTGTGTATGTGTGTCTGTGTGTGTGCGTGTGTGTGCGTGTGTGTGTGTTATACGTTATGTTTGTAGAGACCAGAGCTCAACATCTGGTGTCTACCTTAGGCTCTCTCCATTTTACTTTTGAAAAAGGGTCTTTTACTGAACAGGAACTCATCAAGCTAGTTGGACTGACTGGTCCACCGATCCCCAGGGGTCCATCTGTCCTCCACCTCCCCAGGGCTGGGATTATGGGTGCACCTGAGTTTTGTTTTGTTTTGTTTTGTTTTTAAACATGGATTCTGGGGGTGAGACTCAGGTCATCATATTTTCCCAGTGAGCACTTCAATGAACTGTCCTCCCAGTCCTTCAAGGAGGATTCCAAACAGAGGGATACTGGACAGGGCACTTTGTCTCCCCCGGCAGACACGAGGAGCTGCACAGAGCCAGCTGCACTCCTGCTGAAGCGAGAGGACCAGCCTGGCCAGACAAGAGTCACAGTAGGAATTCAGCAATGGGACACAAGGCAGGCTGAGCTTTAGCCAGGTGTCTGGCCTGCCCCTCAACCTTACCCCACTGGTCCCAGTGCCCAGGCCCACTCTACTTTGCCCTCAGAAGCCAGGATGGGGTTGGCAGGGCCACTGGCTACCTTGTGAAGGACTCCAGTTAACACTGTACTTCCTCTCCTGTGAAGGCTGTGTGACTAGAAATCCAGGAAGTTCAACAGCCTAGGAGCATTTGGCCACCACGGTGGCTGGTGCCAGGGTAAACAGGGCCTGGCACAGAGCTTCAGAGCCCTGTCCCAGGGCAAACACTGCCCTTTGCCAAATAGGGAATTGTTTTCGCCAAAGCAGGAGAAGAGCAGTTCCGCCAAGCCCATTGACCACTAACCCCAACCCAGCTTCTGACATCACTCCTTACTAACCCTGCACCCGGGGGCCAGGGAGGGGGCAGGCTCCCCTGACCATGAGTAAAAGACATAAAAGTTACTGAGAAGGGGGAAAAAAAGCAATAAGAAAAATGAGTAACTGAAGTCATAAAGCTTTTACCAACAATACAAGCTGCTAACCACCAACGCATCAGACTCCCTGCATCCTCCATGGCTTGCAAAGGAACCCTCTCTACTTCAAAGAACCCTACCAGCTTGGCAGGCAGGGAGGAGTGAGCCAGCCTACTCTCCAGGAAAATAGAATCCTGAAGAAAGGGAGTGCTCTGAGGTATGGAGAGCCAGGTTTCCCAGGTATCAGCAGTGTCTCCACTCTGCCTAGGACAGATCCCTAGCTCCGTGAGACTCAGCCTCTGGATCTGTGAATTATAGGTGGAGGACTTTATTTAAAGGAGAGTCTGGCTTTCAAGACAAGAACCTTGGCCTGGTGAGATGGCTCAGACTGTGAAGGCAATTGCTACCAAGCCTGAGGGTCTGAATTTAACCCCTACAACCCATGTGGTAGAAGTAGGGAATTGCCTCCCTGAAAACCTGTCCTCTGCTTACACACACACACTGTAGTCTTTTAGAGATTCACTTTTATTTATTTAAAAGGTTGTACATGCATGTTTGTGAATATGGAGTGCAGGTGCCCACAGAAGACCAAAGAGAATTGAATCCCCCTGGAGCCGGACTTACAGGTAGTTATGAGACACGGTAGTTATGAGACACCCGATGGGGTTCTGGGAAAGACACTTGGGTCCTTGGAAGATCAGCTGGCGTTCTTCACTGCTGAATCATTTCTATAGCCTCAGTTGAGAGAGAGAGAGAGAGAGAGAGAGAGAGAGAGTGCTTTGGACACCAGTGAACTTGTACTAGGCCCTTACTTAATAGGTTCCTCTATCAGACCTGAAGTACTCTGCCAAGTTGGAGCCCAGCAATCCATCAGAGCCTCATGGTGGGCCGAGCCAAGGAAAGATTGACTTCATAAGTGCACATATGTACATGTACACACACACACAGGAAAACAGTAGGCTTTCATTCTCTTATATTTCATAAAGACCAACCAGTGCTAAAATCGTCCTGACAGCTCCAGGAATACCCACGTGCCTCAGCTAGTGACCTCTTACTCTCACCCATCTTCAACACCCCCCCCCCCACAAAACACATTCCTGTGTGACCTTCTGCCCTGTTCTTATTAATCCATTGGCTTCTACCAGATAGCCCGTGGTAATCCTCCCATTTAAGTTCCTTAACTCATCACATCAACAAAGTTTGAGACAAGATGTCATGTAGCTCAGGCTGACTTCAGACTTGCTATGCAGCTGAGGATAACCTTGAACTCTTGATCCTTCTGCCTTGACCTCTCAAGATCTGGAATTAAAGGCTTACCATGTCTGGTTTACCATGTGGTGCTGAGGTCCAAACCCAGGACTTTGTGCATGTCACACACCTCTCCCACCTGGGCCACATCCCCAGCCCATCGCACGGGATTCTGAGAAGCGTCTGAGAACTGCCATTCTGCTCCGCTCCTCTGTGCTTGAGGACTTCAGGGCCAGCACTTGGGAGAGCATCTCTACCCAGCAAGGTGCCTGGGAAGCCTGCAGACAGGGAAGGAGGAAGAGACTCCGAATGAACAAAGTTGGCAAGAGCAAGCAGTACGTGAGAAGGTGGGTGACTGGACAGTCACCCCAGGAACAGCGGGTGAGGATGTGAACTGCCGTGGTGGTTCTAGCACACACGGCCCTTCATGCCTAGACACGGAGGGAGGGACTGTGAGTGCAGACGCGTGAGAAAGATAAGGCAGAAGCAGAAGGAAGCCCAGGCCGGTCCTCAGAGAGTGTCGCCTTGCCTTAGAGACATGCCCCAGGGGCTCCCCCAGTCAGCAAGCCTGTGTCTATCCTCCCCGTCCTGGATGACACGCATATACCACACACAGAGGGTCGGGGTTTGTTGTTGTTTTTAACGTGGGTTCTGGGATTGAACTTGGGTCCTCATGCTTGCACGACCAACGTGTTCTTGACTGAGCCACCATCTCCCCAGCTCCTACCCTTTACCACAAGCACCTCAAGAGGCCCCCACACCACTCCTGTAGTGCCACACAGGGGGGTGAACACAGGAGCCCCTGAGCCGTGTTCACACGGCAGACAGCTGGCTGGGCTAGGACTTACAAGCTTGTTTGGTGGGTTCTGAAAGCAACTGCCACCTTGGGGCAGCCCATTCTGTCCCAAGCTTTGCTACGCTTCCAGTGACCGTCCTGTCCCCGTCTCTTTAGATCAGCAAAACGAAGATTACAAGCTGTTCTCAGCTCCCACACTTCCTTGGGCAGCCCTGAATTCAGGGTGGATTCCCTGAAGGGGACCAGGGTCTGAAGTTCCTCCTGCTGACAAGACACAGTCCCTTTGGTGTGACCAAGAGATGATCCGGCGTGAAGAGGGAGAGGCCCAAGGCACGGATGACTCCATGGTCCAAAAATGAGAATCGAAGAAGCCTGCAGGATTGTGCAAGCTGCCAGTCAGCCTGGCCAGAAGAGCTGTTTACACTCCTGCGTGTGTGCCTGCTCGTACATACAGGCCATCAGGAGGGGCTGGAGGGGACCAGAGATGGTGGACCTTCATCTCAGACACCTAGTGTGTGGTCCACTCATTCACCCACCCAGGCGGTCAGTGACCATTCCCGCATCTGTCTCTTCCCTCATTCATTTCCCGAGTGCGTGCCAGGCGTTGTGCAAGGCTCCATGGGTAAAAGCCACAGCATCTCAAGGAGGCTGCATATCCTGAGAACCTCAAAGAACAGCAAGGCACTACTAAATACAGGTACCCCTGGGGAAGCTTGCCTCGAGCCTGGGAACGCACAGCAGAGGACTCTGATAGCTCTCGGAGAAAAATATTTAACCACTAGTTTAAAAACCAAAACAAGATAATAACTTTACACCTGATTACCTCTGCAAATATTTTTTTTTCCTCATAAATGTGGAGTTGAGCCTCATCACGCTCAAAGTGGTCTTTAAATCCCGATTGAACTGAAGGCTGGCCAAGAGAAACAACTTGAAGTAATTCTCAGAACCCATTAGTTCCTGGGGCCACGCAAAAGGCCTGGGGTCTTCCCAGTCTGTGAGCTGTCTGGGAACGGTGGTCCTGACGTCCAGTAGCCACGGCCAAGTCCAAGGCTGAGAACGCTGGAGTACGTGGGGTGAGAGATGGCTCAGTCAGTAAAGCGCTTGTCAGGCAAGTGCGGAAACCCGAGTTTGATCCCCAGAACCCACATACGCCAGAGAGGCAGGGTGGAACACGCTTCTAACCCTAGCAACAGGAAAGTGGATGACACTCACTGGCCAGCTAGTCCAGTGAATTCCACCCAGGCCGGTGACAGATCCTGTCTCTGAAAATACGTCGGAAGCTCAGCAGGTAAAGGCACTTGCCACGAAGACTGATGACAGGAGTTCAGTCCCGGGGACCCACACGGTGGAAGGAGAGAACCAACACCCCAGAGTTGTCCTCTGGACTCCACACACACCACACGGGCACCCACACCAATGTAGACATGTGCGTGTAAAATAATGCACAAAAATGTAACTTAAAACACAGTTGTAAGACTAGCGTAGAGAGTGACCAGGGAAGACATCCGCCACTGCCCTCTGCCTCTCCAGGCGCATTCACTTGACTACACAAGTGTGCACCTGCATGCTTGCAAACACCCTCCGCGCCATGCTGGGACTCTCCCTGGGCCAATGGGCCTCTGGGAAGTTGTCAGCCCCCAGGACACTATTACAAAGGAGACCCAAGCGTTGCCTCTGGGCTTTACAAGGCAATCTTTCCTTTCCCTTCTCACAAGCCCCCCTCACACACGAAAACACGAGCACGTACGTGCACGGTTCTCTAACTTGACTGTTCCCTGTCGCAAAAGAAGGAAAAGATGCCGCCACACAAGTAGCTACTGGTGACATGCTGCGATGTCTCTGGGACTGTGGGACATGGAAAGCATCCCTGGCACGGAGAGAAAATACTGCGAAGAGTCCCACTAATCAAACTCGAATCAATTCCCTCTCCAATATGGTTTCAAGTGAAAGGTTCCCAAAAGTCCCTGTATTTGAATTCTTGCTTTCCTTCCCCGAGATACTTTCTGGGAAGTTTACAAGACATTCAGAAGGGGGAGGCTTACGTGAGCCCATGTGAAGATGGCCTGAATAAGGGGTGTCTGTGTGAGAGAGGAGGAGGGTGTGTGTGAGGGAGGAGGCCTGTGCAGGGAGGCAGACCTGTGTGACAGGGCCCCCCTCACTCCCAGCTTCCCCCTCCACAGCCCCTAGGGTGGTTCATGTCAGTGGGGCCGAGCGTGCTGCGAGGAGAAAGTCTAAGAGGATCTGGGGACGTAGCTTGGTGCGTAGAGTGCTTGCGAACCGTGCACAGTGACATCTGCTGGATCCCAGCGCCGTAAACCGAGCTCAGGCGTGCACATCCGTGGTCTCAGCACCGGGGAGGTGGAGGCAGGAAGATTCCAAGTTCAAAGTTCTCCTTGACTTTGTAGCAAGCTCAAGGCCAGCCTCAGCTGCAGATGACACCTTGCTTCCGGAGAGGAAACCCCAAGGACAACAGGTCTGAATGCCCGATACACACCCGTCCCTCAGCACACACTCAGGTCGCCCCAGCTGCTCTACTGCTCTCCTTCTCGTTCTGGAAGGCAAGGCTTTATCTCTGCATCTCCGGTTGCCAGCCTAGAGCGTCAAAGTCAATCAATCAAACTGTCTCTTGAGTAAGCATCCTCTGCCCCTGGCGCTGGCTTCCCGTCTGTGGCCTGGGAAGTGAAGAGTTGGCTCCTCTGGCAGCTGGTGACTGGGTGACTCCCTGTCCTCACCTGCTCAGCAACAGCCCCCCCCTGCACCCCCTACCCCCACCCCTGGCCTCCAGCACACACTGAGGAAGTATAGTGAGGCCTTGCTTTCCCAACAACCCTGGCTCCACGGCAGTCCTGTGACTCTGGCCAATGAGATACCACAAGAGCTCCTAGAGGCCCTGCACTTTCCCATGGAGCAGAGAGGGCCATGTTGCCCCCCTAAGGCAACAAAACAAGCAGGCTTGTGTGCCAAGGACAGACCAGGGAGATGAAGAGCCTAGTCCCTGATGGTAACACCCACAATCAATAAAAACCAGTAACCATCCACTCCTAGAAAAGTTTGGAGGCTGGGGCTATAGCTCTGCTGGTAGTGAGCTTGCCTAGCACACATGAAGCCCTGGGTTCAAGACCTTCCCCCTCCCCCCCCCCATTCTTAAAACATGTACGTCTACAATCCTAATGTCTCAGCGTCATAGTGCGCTGGCAGCCTGCCTGGACCACGTGACACCCTTCTCAAAATTTAAAACAATAACGTTGATAAGATGGTAAAAACCTCTCCTTGCTGGGGGCGGTGACGCAAGCCTTTAATACCAGAACCTGGGAGGCAGAGGCAGGATCTTGGGAGGCAGGATCTTTGTGAGTTCAAGGCCAGCCTGGTCTGTAAAGCAGGCTTGCCAGGACTACATAGTGAGACCTTGTCTCAAACAAACAAACACTGCTTTGGCTCCAGAGCGAAGGATTTAATGTAAAACCAAACACTTCTATTTAAAAAAAAAAAATTATGGCGTGTGTGTGTGTGTGTGTGTGTGTGTGTGTGTGTGTGTGTGTGTGTGAGTGAGAGAGAGAGAGAGAGAGAGAGAGGTGCTGTGAAAGTCAGAGGACAACTTGAGGGCATTAGTTCTCTCCTTTCACCATGAGGGTCCTGGGAAACCAAACTGACCGTCATTGGGCATTTACCCACTGAGCATGTCAGCCTCAAGAGTGTCCTTCCAACTGGGAACCTGTGCTCTGCATCTGCCTCTTTTCACACTCATGAGCCCCTGTGTCAGACCTGCTAGGCAGTGTGCTTCTGGGGCCCTGCTGTAGGAAGGCCAGGGCCGGCTTCCCTCCCCACTGCTAGCAACTCTCCCTTGTGAGGGCTTCCCGTGTTGTTTGGTTCACGGTCTCCCTGACAGGAGCCATCCGCCCATCGGCTCTCACCTGAGTCCCTTTTTCCGAGCCAGCATGGCTCGGTGCATCACCGCCCCCCTCCCCCAGCCCCATTCAGGACCCTCCGTCTCTGAAGGCATTAGATTCAAAGCTTCCAGGCTTCAGCCTCCCTCCTAACACAATCTAGTGGCTTTGATTGCATTCTTTTTCTCTGCCCATTAAAGAATAAAAATGCAGGAAAAACCTGGAGTGCAACAGGTAAGGGCAGAGAAGCCTCAAGCACGCAGACAGAAGGGTGGTTGGAGAAAGGTGTTTCCTGGGGGGGCAAGGATGCGCACGCATGCAGCAGACACGGGAAAAGACGCTCTGTGGAGCCAAAAACCCAGACTGTTCTCGGGGCCTGGGGCGGCAGTGGGGGGGGGGGGTGCTTCACGGCCTCTGAAGAATTTGGTTGGTCAGTTTGAAGACAGGGTGGTTGGTTGGTCTGCAGCTGTTGTGTGACAAATCCTGATCGGGCCTTGAACTTGTTAAGCCAGTCCATCAGCAGGGGCCTGCGTCTCAAGTCAGGAGGTTGAGGGAATAGCCTGCCATCTTGAAAATATCACCATCTTAATTACGGACCCTCTCCCTATCTGCCTGCCTACCAGAGGCTCTAACTCCTAGTATTTCATTCCCTCTCTAATCAGCAGTAGCTACCATTTACAGAGCGCACCCCACCACTAACAGAGAGGTGTATTTATTATTATTATTATTATTATTATTATTATTATTATTATTATTTATTACTAATTGTTATTTTGAACAGGGACTCACGTAAGCAGGTTGACTTCAAACTCACTACGTAGCCAAGGGTGACCTGCCTCCACCTTCCAAGTGCTGGGATCAGAAGAGTGCAGCCCCATATCTGTTTTATACGGTGCTGGGACTCGAACCCAGGGAGGGCTTCATGCATGCTAGGAAAACCCTTCAACAAAAGAGATCCTTGGCCCCAGGCAGATACTTTATCCCTTCTTTACACATGAGTTAACTGAAGCCCACACAGTGTAACTGCTAACCTCTACCACCCCGCCAGTAACTGGAGCAGTCAAGACAAACAGCTGGCCAGCTTCCGGGTGAAGGTCAGGCCCCTTCTCCTCTCCAACCCTTGGCCCTGCAGATTGACTTTGACCTTCCCTGGCCTGCCTTTGAGCTTCCTCCTAATTCAATGGGAAAATCACAAAGGAAGCCAGGGAGCTGGCAAGCTGGCAAGCAGGATCAGCTGCTTCTGGCCACGCCCCTGCGGCAGCACAGGCCTGCAGGGTCTGTTTGCACAGTTGGGGCTGAGTTAGGCACCCACCTCCAGGGAAGCCACTCAGCCAGGTCGTCTGTTGACTCTGGGATTAGCGGCTCCGCAGGAGTTCTTTTCCTCTGAGATGAAAAGAAAGCGAACAGACTGACAGGTAAACAGGCCACATTGTCCCCAGCCTTGTTGGAGGGGGCCCCTCGGTGGGCCAGGCCTTTGAGGTTGCAGACGCCCTGAGCTGGGCAAGTTAGCTTACTGAGAGGATGAGAAGACCTTTCAGGGATAAAGACTCTGGCAGTCCTGTCTTCCTGAGTCGCCCTCCCTTTCCTTCCCATGGATCTCGTGCTCTTCCGACTACGGTCTCACGATGGGAAAGTGGGGCACACTCAAAGCACAGACCGTCCTGCGTTTCTACAGATGGCAGTCGGGAGGAAAACCAGAGGCCCATCTGATCATTCTGTCTTCAGCTGGGGTCCAGCAAGAACTGACAGCTTTATTTCTGTCTTCGAGGCCCCATTTGGTGGTGAGGGTCACTAGGGAGTGTCAGCCACCCCCACCTGTGACAGGTCTAGAATATTTAAACAGCTGAACAGAGAGAGGGCTGACCAAGGCTATGCCTGGCCCCTTCCACTTGTGTCTTCCCTTCAAAGGGGACAGGATACGGAGGCCTCGCCCGCTGTCCAGAGTACCTGAGTTCCACCAGCTCTGCCCCACCTCACTCTGTAGTCCCAAACCACCACTCCCTGTCTCAGGACGACAATCTTACCTACCCAACAACAGACACGTGCTCTTGGGGCTGGGAAGATGACTCAGTATGGTAAGTGTCTGCTGCTCTCACCTGAGGATCTGAGTTCGGATCCCCAGCACCCATGTGAAAGCCACCATGCTTCTGTACCCCCAGTACCCGGAGTGCTGAGTTCTCCGGCCAGCCAGTCCAGCTAGATCAGCAGGCTCTGGGTTTGGTAACAGACCCTGTCTCAAACAAGCACACATCACACACAAGAAAAATAGAGCGAATGGGTGGAATAGATTTTGTCTAAGGCTGCCTTCCCTGTCTGGCTGTGGGGACACCCCGAGGGGTAGGGTGGAGGGTATATGAACCTTCACTGCAGAGAACAGGGTGGAGGAAGGAGAGCTGCCTACGCCTCAAGCCTAGGAAACATCCTGGGATCAGGCGGGAAAAGCGGCGACATTGTAGGCCTGAGGTCATACTGATCTATGCAATTCCAACCTGTCGCTCGCCGGGTGCGCCTCCCAGCAGCTCTGCTTCTCTGCCTCTGTGGCGCGGCCTTCACTTGGTGCAGCTTCTGTGAGCTGGGGTCTTAGGTGAGGGCATTCCTGTTCATGCCCTGAGGCTGTCCTGCCTCTCCCCACTTCCCGCATCTCATGCATGAGGCTGTTTCCTCCTAATTGCAATATGCCTCTAAGACCCAGGGGGCGGGGCGGGGATAGAAACAGAAACTTAAATGGCCCAGGAAGTCCAGGAAAATTGCAAGATTCAAACGATCCCCCACCCCGCCCCAGGGTTATAAAAGCGGTAACAATGGCTGGCTGGAGGAGACTGTCTCAGCTATTGAGCTGCCTGCAGTATCTACAGGGAGCTGTGAGGATGCAGCTTCTGCAAGCTGTTGTCACGCTGGACCGAGCTAGCCAATGGCACAGCTGCCTCTGGGTAACCCGTGTTCCTGTATGTAACCCTCGCGAGCTCACCGCCTCATTAGTCTAACTTGGGCGGACTTGTTTCTTCGGTCCGTCACGGCTGTCCTACCTGGAGTGAATAGACCTTTGTCTATGTCACACAAGTTGGAAGGACACCCACTTCCCTTGCCACTCAGGCACCAACCCACTGTCCGCTGACCAGGGACAGACCAAAAGCCTAGACAAAGCTAATGATCCATAAGTCCCATGGGAGCCCAAGAAAGGCCACAACAGGCCTTTGTCCCGCAGGCCACACTGGAGAACCAGGCTGATCACAGAAGTTGCCAGAAGAAGGCGGGTATCCAGTGCTCCGGTACCCCCAAGTTTTCTTTTTCCTTTTATTTATTCTTGTATGTGCACACACACGCATGTTACAGCATGCCTGCGGAGTTCAAAGGAAGAGTGATCAGACCCAGTTCTCTCCTTGCACCCTGTGGGTCCTGGGCGTCAAACTGAGGTCTTCAGGCTTGGTGTAAGGCACCTTTACCCACTGAGCCACCTTCGTGTGTGTGTGCGCACGCGCGTGTGTGTGCAGGTGCACATGCACCGTGTGTGTGCGTCTGTGTGGAGGCCAGAGACTGACATCACATGTCTTTATTGATTACTAGAGCTCACCAATTCACCTAGCCTGCTCATCAGGGAACCTCAGGGGTTCTGCCTTTGCACCACGCCCACTAGGCCACTTTTTAAAAAAGTATTTATTTGTTACTATTGTGTGTGTTTGTGTAAAAGTGTATTTGTGTGTGCATTTGTGTGTGTGTATGCACGCTCCAGGGATGGAGCTCACGTCGTCAGACTCAGCCACCAGCGCTGCCCTCTGAGCCATCTTGACTGCCCTGCGTGAAAACTCAGATCTTCATGATTGCACAAGTGCTTTTGCCCATTATCTCTGCAGCCCCTCCCCCTTTTCCGTGGTGACCATACATAAAGGCTCGTCCCCAGAAACACTCAGAGGAGAAGGGAATGGTAAAGCTCAAACATAGCCAAGGCCCAAACCAGACCCAATCCCTTCCCCAGAGCAGACAGGTAGAGCTCTGCTCCCAGGAGCAAACTCCTGTCCTTCCTGAGGATGTGAGCTGTGAGCAGATGGGAGGGCACTCTGGAGGGAGGGGGTGCCCATCCCTAGAGGGATCCGAGGGCTAACCCTGTGCTAGATGCCAATGGGGGAGCTTCTGCTGAGTGGGGAGTTGAACTTAGTGCTATCAAGGATAGACGCACACCAAGAAACAAGGAGTCCCTCACCTGTACTCGCTTCACACGGGCTTATAATTGAGGTCCAGCCACACGTAACTCTATGCCAGCTCCTCTCTTGACATGTGGCGCATATTGACACAGAGGCATGAATTCTGGAAGCATCCATGTGGTTCTCTTTCAGCTGTCTGGCTTTCATTTAACCCGGATTTTCATGTATCCTCTGGGCAGGGCAGCCACAGTACCTGCTCACAGCCAGCAGATGGTCACGCAGGGCGGCCTTTGGCCCATGTGTGTTACATTATTACATCACTGTGGCTAATACCATTAGGCTGGTGACTGGAACTGAAATACAGGGATGTTCGTCTCTGTTTTTACAGTTGACCCAAACATTTTGGTATGTGTTAAATCAAGTCCCAAGAATCTAGCCCAGCTAAAGTCTCCACCCACAGCCCCTGAGACCAGCTTGGACTGGAAACCCACAACATACCAGTTCTTGGATCACACCCAAAATTGGCCAGCTATCAGAGACAAGGAGTTTGCAGGGTATACATGTTCTGCAGCTTTCATTTCTCTGGAATGACATCCAGGGGGCAAATAAAACCATATTGCTCTGAAGCAGCTTAGCTGGTATGCAGGAGGGCGGTTCTTTCCCTGAGGCTATCTTGGCTTTTGAAATGGGGGAGGAATAAGAACTAATACGGCCTTCATAACCACCTGCTGTCAACCACGCCTTGCGTCTCATTGGACCACTTCATGTTACAAGGTACCAACCTTGAAGAATGGCCGGAAGACAAGGTTACCAGCGATAGGACTTGGGCAGGCCCAGCCCTGTGCCTGGTCCTTGGGGTCTGGGGACAGTCATTCATACTCTCGGTTAGGCTTTGGATCACTAAGATGAGACCACATCTGTGGAAGAGCTTGGACTCTGCACTGTCACCTGACTCTCGGTTCCAGCCCTCACAATGGGCAGGCTGTCTGATGTTCTAATGTCTCCATTTCTACCTCCATGAACGGGCATGAATGAGTCCAGTCTTTGAAGAACTGGGAAGATAGGTTGAGAATGTGTCCATTAAGAACCTGAAACACAGAAATACCCTAGATCTGTCCCTTCCCTTCCTAGGGCTCCATGAAGGACTGAATCCGGAGCAGCTGATCACATTGTCCCTCCAGGAGCTGTGGGCCTCTATATGGACTGGAACCTAGAGAGCTACCTTAATTCACTTTTTAGTTGCTGTATCGAAACAACTGAGGCCAGGAACTTTATACACAAGGGAGTTTGAAGGTCTAAGGTTGAACAGCCCCATCTTTTTGTTCTCTGGTAAAGATCCTCTGCCTACATCTCAGCATGGTGAACGGCATCATGATGGGCGTGCAGGTAAGGAAAGAGAGGTCACATGATGAGGCAGAAAGTAAGAGAGTATGTGGAAGGTCACTGTCAGTCTTTTATAGCAACCCCACATCTCAGAAGCTAACTCTCTTCGGTGAGACCCAACCCACATCTGGAAACCAGGATTGATCATCTCCAGGGATAGTGAGTCACACAAGATTATCTGACTAAAGAACTGGAAATGAATGTGAGTTGCTTTAAGCCTCAGAAAAGAAAGGTGAGGGGGGAAGAAGGAAGAAAGAAAAGAATGGAGGAGCAGGGGGAGGACAAGGGAGAAAAGGGAGAGGAAGGGATGGGAGAGGAACAAAGAGACGAGAACAGAATAATTCTGCTGTCATTGGTCGGAGTATCTTTAGTTTCTAGTTGAATCTTGTAGACCGATGGTGTCAAGTTCTCACAGGTTTTCTGTGCACCTTGTCATATCAATCATTGAACAGGGGTGTTGGAATCTTTACTTAAAAATAGTGTATTTCTCTATCCCACCACACTAGCAGATTTCACTTCACTTGCTTGCCTGCTCTGTTGCTTGGTAAGTGTACGTTTAAGGCTGCTGTATGTTCTTGGTTGATTGGCCTTTGTCGATATGTAGTAACGCCCCTCACTGTCTCTGGTAATTATCTTTGCTGTGAAGTCTAACACGAGCACAGCATTTCTCCTCACTCCTGTTTTTGGCAGTTCTAGGGATTGAGCTGAGGTCTTTATGCAGAGTAGATAGGCAAATACTCTACCACTAAGCTACAACCAGTCTTTGCTTTCATTGATTAATGTTTTCATGATATCTCTCCTCATCTTTTCCTTTCCGATGTACTTTTAGCATTTTAATCGGGGAAGTTTTTGTTAGACAGCCTATAATTCTGTTATGTTTTACAATCTCTGTCTTTTAAGTGTGTTTTTAGGTCTTTTATATTTAGTGTACCAATTGATCTTTAGGGCTTCATTGTGCCCTTCTTTAGTTTATGAGTTACTAGCACATTTTAAAGGATTTTTTTTTTAAAGATGAACCCATTCTAGTTTATCTGTAGCATTTCTGAGCATATCTTTTTTGTGTAGTAATTTAAGTGGTTCCTCTATAAATGAAATTTTACATACATAAAATCTTATGTCATCATTTTATCACTTGAGTGAACACAAAGATTTACCTTATTTTATGTCCTGCTTATAATCTCCTTGTTTTCTCTACAGACATCGTTTGAAATCACATCAGTCAGCATTATAATTTTGCTTCTACTGTCAAGCAAAATTTGGAAAACACAAGAAAAGAGCATTTTATTTACCCATATTCTGCTTACTCTGCCATTCCTTCATTCTCACTGTTCCAGGTCCTTCTTTGTTTCTTTCTGTCCATAAACGTTCTTTGATGTTCTTTCATTGATGGGCTAACAATAAATCTTCTTAGTTTTCTTCTGTCTAGAAATTGTTTTGATTTCCCCCTTTATTCTTTTTATTATTCTTTTTGTTTGTATATGTTTGGGACCCAGAGAGATGGTTCAGTAGGTAAAAGCACTTGCTGCTCTTGCAGAAGATCTGGGTTGGGCTCCCAGAATCCACGTCAGGCTTCTCACAATCACCTGTAACTCCAGTTCTAAAGGATCCAACATCCTCTTCTGGCCTCTGCAGACACCTGCACAGTACACAGACATACACTCAGGCACATACATATACACACAAAGTTCAAAAATAAGCATTTGTCTGTGATGTGTGTGTGTGTGTGTGTGTGTGTGTGTGTACCTGTAAATAGTGTTTATGTTTATATAAGTGTGGTATATGCATGTGAGTTTGCAAGTGTGCACACCCATGAATGTGTATGTAGAGGTCAGAGGAGGACATTTGATGTCTTTTTCCATGGCTCTCCACCTAATTGCCTTGAGACAAGATCTCTCACTGAAGCAGACATCTGCTGTTCGGCTAGGCTGGCTGGCCAGAGAGGTCCCAGCATCCTGTCCCCACCCCTCCATGCTGAGGTTACAAGCAGCACAGCCTTGCCCATCTTTTTATGCTGGTTCTGGGGATTTGAACTCAGAATCTCATGCTTGAAGAGCAAGTACTCTCATCCACCAAGCCATCTCTCGGCCCTGTCCCTTTGTTCTTAAAATCCACACTTAGGGGTGCAGAATTCAGAATTGACAGCTCTTCTCTCTCAGCGCTGCTGATACACCGTCACCTTCTTCCAGCTTTTAGGGTCTCTAATGAGAAGTCTGCTGTTATTTGAATTTGTGTTTTCTCAATTTCCTCTGGCTGCTTTCAAGATTTTTTTCTCCAGCCTCTAGTTGACAGAAGTATAATCATAACCTAATTACAATTGGCGTGGATTTCTTTGTGTTTTTTTTTTCTTGTTTGGAATTGTCTCAGCTCAGGACGGTATAACAAAATACCACACTCTAAGTAGCTTAAACAATAAATATTTATTTGTCACAGTGCTGAAGGCTGAGAAGTCCAAGATCAAGGCACCGGCAGACTCCATGTCCTCGAGAGAGGAAGTGCCCAGATTCTCAGAAGGATGTTAATCTCAGGCCCTTAGGTGGTGCGGACATTAAGAGCTTGCTGCTATTTCAGAGTTCAGTTCCCAGCACCCACCATTGCTTGTAACTCCAGCTCCAGAGAATCGATGGCGTCTACTGACCTCAACAGGGACCCTAAGCATCTACGTGTACACACAAAGAGATACACACGCCATAAAGAAATACACGTAAAAGGTGACGCTTATCTCATTTGAGGGCTCTACCCTAGTGTCTTCATGCATCCTGTTAACCTCCAAATATATCTACCTCCTGACTATTGCATTAGAACTGTAGTTCTCAGCCTTCCTAACACTGTGACCATTTAAAACAGTTCCTCAAGTTGTAGTGACCCCAACGCAAAATTATTTGTGTTGCTACTTCATAACAGGAATTTTGCTACTTATGAATCATAATGTAAATATCTGACATGCAGATGGCCTTAGACGACCTCTGTGAAAGGGACGTTCAACCCCCACAGGGGTCTCGACCCAAAGTTTGAGATCTGCTACTCAAGGATTTGGGGTCCCAGACATGAATTTGGGGAAAACAGAAACATCCAGTCATCGCATGGACCCCTCATCTTAGTTCTGCGCTTTTGTTGCTTGCCAAACGTGGACAGCTTTAAGTCACTGTTTTTCTTTGTGTATTTTTCTTTTTCTATTGTGTGTGTGTGTGTGGTTTTCATACGTGTGCCAGTGCATGTGAAGACCCAAGGTCGATGTTGGGGATCACCCTCTACCCTCCGTCCTTAGTGAAGCAGGATCTTTCTCTCTTCCTTCCTTCCTTTCTTTCCTTCTTTCTTTTTCCTTTTACTGAAAATAGATTTTTTTTCTTCCTCACATAATATGTCCTAATTACAAGTTCCCTTCCCTCTACTCTTAGCTCCTCCCTCCCAGATTCACCCCATTTCTGTCTCTCATTAGAAAACAAACAGGCATTCTAACAGATAATAACAAAATATAATAAGACAAAACAAAATCAATACATTGGAATTGGGCAAAACAAGTAGAAGGAAAAGAGCCCAAGAGAAGGCACAAGAAACAGAGACCTACTTGTTTCCACACTCAGGAATCCCATAAGAACACTAAATTGGAAACCTGTGTGTGTATCTGTGTGTGTGTGTGTATGTGTGTGTGTATGTGTGTGTGTGTGTATCTGTGTGTGTGTGTGTGTCCATGTGTGGTGTGTGTGTGTGTATCTGTGTGTGTGTGTGTGTGTATCTATGTGTGGTGTGTGTGTGTGTGTGTGTATCTGTGTGTGTGTGTGTGTGTGTGTATCTGTGTGTGTGTGTGTGTGTGTGTGTGTGTGTGTGTGTGAAGATATACAGTTATAGACATAGACATAGACATGCATGCAAAGAACCTGTGATGTAAAAAGAAAGAGAAGGGGGAAAAGAAGAAGAAACAAATAAAACTTCAAGATAAGATAAAATGTAAGAGGTAGAGGTGGCTCCGACATGATGTTTTGAGACAAGGAACCTCCAAAGATGCCATTGAGTTTATTTTCTACTGACTGACCATCCCCGGCTGGGCACGTGGCCTACCCTTAAGAGGAGTTTGCTTTTCTAGTGAGACTCCTGTGGAGGAAACTACATTTTCATTTGCAAGTGGTTATCAGTTGGAGATAGCTTCTGGGATCGGGTCGTGTGTCCACGTCTTTCGGCTCTAGGACCCCGCCTGGTGCAGACCGGTGCAGGCCCTGGGCCTGCCGCCTCAGCCATGCATAAGTTCATATGATCATGTTGGTTTAGAGACTTGTTTCCGGGCTGTGCTCCACCCCTCTCTTATACTCTTTCCTCCTCCTCTTCTGTGGGGTACCCTGACTCTGGGGGCAGGGATTTGATGGAGGTATCGCATTTAGAGCTGAGTGTTCCGAGGTCTCCCAGTCTGTTCGTAATGTCTGGAGGCAGAATCTTCCAGTCACACCCAGAGCTCACTAATATGGCTATGCCTGCTTCCAGCTTGCTTGCCGTGGGAAGCCCTTGTCTCCACCTCCCAGGGCTGGAATTACAAGTAGACTCACATGCTTACCTAGCACTTACATGAATTTCTGGAGAGCCAAACCCTAGTTCTCACCTCCTGCAGGTTCTCGACTCCACCCTCCTCTTTTCCTCATTTCCTGGAACTCCAACAGCAAGTAGGTTCAATCTTTCCCCGGTCCCACTGCCCCGAGGGACTATTTTACTGCTGCTGTTCTTTGGGTTTGGTTTGTTTGTCATCCGTTTTTTTGATTTTGCTGTTGTTCAATCTGTTTTTTGTTTGTTTTGTTTTCCCCATTATTCGGGAGGGTTCTAGCTTCAAGTTCACTGTGCGTCCAGTCTGCTGTTGAGCTCATCCATTGAGAGTTTTCTTTTAGTTACTTTTTTTTTTTCAGTCCTAAATGTTTGGGGTTTCTGTTTGCTTTTTTTGTTTTTGTTTGTTTGTTTTTGTTTTGTCTTTGTTTCTTTGGTGAGTTTTTCTGTTTGAGGCTTGATATTCTTTTGTTTCCGTTGTGTTTGTAATTGTTGAGGCAATTTTGTCATGGCTATTTGGTTGGGTAGGGACATGGGGTGAGGCACTACCTTGTTACCCCTAGATGGAAACAGAAGCTCAGGCTCCCCACTCAGCCTCCCGTGGTCCCAAGTAGGAGAGATTCCTCATTGCTACTGAGAAGGATGGCAATTCCTGGCTGGTGTTTCCTGGCGCTGAGATGACCCTGCAGTGCGAGCCTGCGTGTCCAAAGACCGCAACTGACCCTACCACGATGTGAGGGGGCGGGACGCCTCCCTGGGGCTGGGTGGGGGTAAGTGTACCAGCTCATCCCGCCTGTCCCATGTTGAGAGCGGATGTTGGAGCACCTGTGTACGAGCCTTGCAATGAGGGTAGCCTGGGTCTAGGTGGACAGCTCCGTTCTGTGCTTGCCTAGCATTTGCAAAGCCACTGATTTGACTCTCAGTGCCACATAAGCCAGGTGTGGTGTTGCAAACCTGCAATCCGAGAGACAAAACCCGCATCTGGGAGACAAAACCAGGAGAACCGGAAGTTACGCTCATCCTTGGCTACACAGTGAGTTCAAAGCCAGCCTAGCTGAACAAGACCTTAAGAAAGAAGAGGAGGGGGGGAGAGAAGAAAAAGAGAGAGGCAGGGAGGGAAGGAAGGAAGGAAGGAAGGAAGGAAGGAAGAAAGGAAGGAAGGAAGGAAGGAAGGAAGGAAAGGGAGAAAGAGGAAGAACTTTATGCTGAAGACCATTCTGTCATTGTGTCTTGGTAACACTGTTTTCTCTGTGGGGCTTGGTTATCCCAGTACTTCAACCAGAGAGAGAAGGCTTCTATTTTCACTCATTCATTTATTCATTCACTGTCAACTCTCCCTGTTTCTTTATCTTTTTCTTTGAGAGATAGGAGACAAGAAGGAAACTCAGGTGACTCAGCACCACGGCGTCTCGGGGTCTCTTGCCAATCTACCTTCTCATCTGCACATGTCAAGCTTTCTGTTGTATACTCTCTGCTCGTAGTTTGTCTTCAGTTGCTCTTAGCAGAGAGTCCCAGGAGATTGTGTTTACTTCCTCTTCCTGGAGCTAGAAGACACCTCTCACCTCCTGTGCTGGGGGAAGGCATATGGAGGCCAAGGTCACTGTTGAGTGTCTTCCTCGACCGCTCTCCACCTTATTTTTTGAGGTGGGTCTTCTCACTGACGCAGCGAGATCGGCTGGCCACCCGGCCCCAGGGATCCTCCCGTCTCTGCCTCCCCAGTGCCGGGCTTACAGGCATGCGTCTTTGGAGGTGGGTGTCAGCGATCCAGGTTCACGTTTTCATGCATGTGTGACAAGTACACTCACTGAGCGTCTGCCCTTTGACAGGAACCTTTCCTTTTTCCAGTGTTATGCTTTCCCTGCCATAGTTCTGGACTCAGTCGCTTCTCTGTGAAATGCTGTTTGCCTGTCTATGATAGAGATGCTAAGAGCCATGAGCTACGCGTGGTCATGGCCATTTGAGTGTCACTGCATCCAGGCCTCACAGCGGGCAGATCGGAGAAGTGTGAATATGTGCAGTAACCACACAGTCACGCGCATCTGTGTGCGTGTGCGCGCGTGCGTGTGTGTGTGTGTGTGTGTGTATACGTTTGTGCGCAAGTGCGTGTGTGCGCGTGTGTACATGTGCGTGTGTACGTGTGCGTGTGTGTATACGTGTGTGCGCACATGCGTGTGTGCGCACGTGCGTGCGTGTGAGTGTGTGTATACATGTGTGCGCATGTGCGTGCGTGCGCGTGTGTGTACATGTGCGTGTGTACGTGTGCGTGTGTGTACGTGTGTGCGCACGTGCGTGCGTGTGTGCGTGCGTGTGTGCGCACGTGTGTGTGCGCGCACGTGCGTACATGTGCGTGTGTACGTGTGCGTGTGTGTATACGTGTGTGCGCACGTGCGTGTGTGCGCGTGTGCGTACATGTGCGTGTGTACGTGTACGTGCATTCATACTGAGAACTTCAGTGCAATATCTCCGTGACCATTCCGGCATTTTCTCTTTGATTATTTGGGAGTTCCCTTTCCGAGGAAACCCGGCTGTCATCACCTACAATTTATTGGTTTGCTCAGCACTGGTCCACAGAGAGTTAAACTGTTCCTCTATGGGAAACAGATCTGCTGAGTCCAAAGCAGCGTCTGTGCGCAGTACTGTTCACCTTAGCCTTGCGGCTGTCAAATACAACGTGTACTCCAGAGCGCCCCAGCTCGGCTCTGCCTCCCTGCCTCCTTCCTGCGACTGTGTCACGCACTTGGAGTAAGGTTGCGTCAGAGCCCACAGCTCATCCTACGCTCCCCTCAGCCGGTGGTGATTTGCATCCTGTATAAAATTCCCGCGTGGTGTCTGGTCGTACGGGTTTTACAGGCGCCCAGCCGCCTCAGCGCCTTTTCCTGTCGCTGTGATGGAAAACGTGGCAAAAGCAATTTAAGGGGGAACGGCTTTGTCTTATCTCAAGGTTCCGGGTGCAGCCCGTGGCGGGAGGCGAGGGCGGCAGGACCTGAAGCGGCTGGCCACATGGAGTCCACGGTCTGGAAACAGGGTGAGGACCTGATCTTGCTCAGTTTCCTTTCCCAACACAGTCCAGAACCTGAGCCAGGGAATGGCCACAGTGGGAAGGTCTTCCCACTCAACTAATGTGATCAAGACAGCCCCCCTCAGGTTTCCCCTGAAGGCTGGATGCTTCTGTCAAGCTGACAATTAACATTAATCATCGTATCACTCACCACCCACCAATCCTGCCACCGTGATTGACTTTGATCGACTAATGGCTTTATATATATTTGCATATATTATTGGTAATTCGCACACGCGTGTGTGTGTGCGTGTGTGTGTGCGTGTGTGTGTGTGTGTGTGTGTGTGTGTGTGTGTACAGGTGTATGCATGCCACAGCATGTGTGCAGTAGTCAGAGAACAGTTTTGGGGAGTCTGTGTTCTCCCCCTATCTTCCACCTTTACGTGGGTTCTGGGAATTGAACTCAAGTCATCAGGCTTGTGCAGCAAGCCCCTTTGACCCACTGAGCCGTTTTACTGGCCCATAGCTCCCTCTTTTTTGTTGCTGGACAGTGTACTACAGTATGGGCATGTTTATGATCTCCTTTGGAAGAATATCTGGGCTATACCCAGTTCTGGTTGGTTATTAAATAAAGCTGCTATTAGACTTTCCCACAGGTCTGGGGAATTGGCTCAATCAGTAAAGTGCTTCCAGACAAGGAGGAGGACTGAAGCTCTGTTCTCCAGAGGCCCTCTCCCCTACACACACACACCACACACACACACACACATGCACAAACACACACGCACCATGTGGCAACATGCCTGTAAGCCCAGCATCAGGAAAGTGAGGACGGGAAGTGAAGCCAGTGAAGTCCAGGTTCTGCGAGACTCACTGTTTGAAAACATAAGGAGAACAGGTGAGACAGCTCGGTGGCTAAAAATGTCGCCACCACGCCTGACGACCTGCCTTGACTGCTGGGACCCACACACAGGAGGACAGAACCAATGCCCACAAGTTGTCCTCTGGCCTATGCCCCTCTGCATATTCACATACACATATAAACAGACAGACAGACAGACAAAATCTAAAAACGTTAAAATAAGAACAGGATTTTTGGGGATTTTTGCTTGTTTTTATTTGTTTTGTTGAAGGAAAGGGGAGACTGGGCTAGTACAGTGCCCAGTGCAAGCGCGAGGACCGAGTTCAGATCTCCAGCACTCCTGTAAAAGCTGGGCATGGCATCTGTAGCCCTCGAGCTGGGGAACAGAAACAGGTGGATTCCCGGAGTCCACTGACAAGCTAGCCTAACTGAATCCATGAGAAACGCTGTCTCAGAAAGTAAGGTGGAGAGAGACCGAGGAAGACACCCCAGTGTTGACCTCTGGTCTTCACACACAAGTGCACCCACATGCACATGTGTGTGTACGGGTATGAAATCTTTGCATGTGTATATCCAGTTGTTACAACTGTCAAAAGGTGTTCTAATTTCCTTTCTGCTACTGTGGTAAAAATCATGATGAGAAACAACTTGGGTAAGAGAGTTTATTTCATCTTACAGTTTTAGCTTGCAGTCCATCACTGAGGGAAGCTAAGTCAGGAGCTTGAAAAAGAAATCACAAAAGAATGCTGTTTACTGGCTTGCTCCCAGACTCACACATTTACCTTCCTAACAGACCCAAGCCACCTGCCTAGGAGTGGTACCACCCACAGGGGACCTACATCAATTATCAACCAGGAAGCCGCCTCCAACGAATACCCACATGCCAATCTGATGAAGGCAATTCTTCTATGGAGGTTCCCTCTGCCCGTGTGTGTCAAGTGGATAACCGAGATGAGCCATCACAAAAGGAACATCATCTTCACAAATCCTCTTTGTATTTCGGCTGATATGCACATCAACCTCTATTTCTGAACTCTTTCCGGTGTCATAACCAAATTCTCTGGATTGCTGCATCTTTTAAGGGATCAGGTAGGGGCTCAGGGTGTAGTTCAGTTAATAAGAGTTCTTTGTGGCGTACACGAAGCCCATCCACAAGGAGGTAGAGACAGGAAGATCAGAGTCAAGGTCAGCCTTGGTTGTCTAGCAAGTTCAAAGCCACCCTGGGCTATGTGGGACCCTATCTAATAAATGAACAAATGGATAATGAAAGATTTAAGTAGATTATGTTTCCAACTTGATTCTTTTTCAAAATGGTTTCTTTCTAGTTCTGGGCCCCCAGGATCCCACCCTGCTCAGGTGTGGGAGACTCATCTGTCCCCCACCTTCCTTCGGGTGCAGTGCTTGTCCACTTGCCCTGACCTCCTGCAGTTTGGTGGTGACTTCTGTGCCCTCGTTCTTTTTTTCTTTTCTCAAGACTTTTGTTTCATATTATTATGTAAAAGTATATGTTCATGGGTGCATCTGTGCGTGGTATGTGAACGTGGATGCAGGTGCCTGCAGAGGCCAGAAGAGGGCATCAGATCCCCTGGATTTGGAGTCACAGGCTGTTTTAAGCCACCAGACATTTATGGACACAGCCCCTGGGGTCCCTGTTCTACCTGGCTCCAGCTCCCACGCTCTCTTTTCCCTAATTGACACTCACTTCCCCCAAGGTGAAGCCCTCATGGTCTTGAGTTGCCATCCCCCATCCCCTGTACCTACTGGTTTCTCGTGTCTCGTCTGATCATGGGACACTAAGACCCTCAGACTCTCTGTCATCCGCTTCTAAGTCTATCTGCCCAGAGAACACAGCAGGCTCAGAATCACAGAAACAAGATTTGACCTTGGCTGTGCCTGCTCTAGGAACCAGACTGGATGACCTAGTGGCTGAAGTTCACATTGGAGCTGACCTGGAGGGACGGGGCAGGAGGTCAGAGCCCCTGTGCACTCTTACCACACTCTGGGCTGCTGTCGCCCCACGAGTACCTTGCAGCCCACCCTGATGGCTACACTCTGATCTCCCATCATGGCTTGTGGAACTGGAGCAGAACATACAGTGAGTCACCCTCTGCTGTGAGGCCCACACCTGAGGACGTTGTGCCTTGTTAGAGTCACATCCAGGCTCCATGGATGACACCCTTGGCTCACATACTTTGAACAGGTCATGGTCCGACCCCTTTCTGGTAAGCAGGGTGACGGATTCTTGTTTTGAAAGACCAGAGCTTACCACGTGATCATCTTAATTCCTTCCCACACCATGACACGAGGAACTGGCTTCATCATTAACTTGATGAGATGCTGTGTGTAGTGGCACAGTAGCTTCCTTCTCAGTCGACTGGAGATGCCAGTCCACGAATGTGACTGCTCTCTTATAGTAACCCATTCATGAATCTACCCTCTGATTCATTTAGTCCACAACACCTGCCCTAGGCCAGGTCTATGGAAGCAGGACGAGGACTTAGAGATGGCAAAGCCCATAATCCCTTGCAAGAAATCCCTTGTCCAACACATTCCAAGGTCACTGAAGGGGGCACTGAAGAGACAGCTTGGCAGGAAAGAGTGCTTGCTGCTCTTGGAGAGACTCTGAGTTCGGATCCTGGCTCTCATGTTCGATAATTAACAACTGCCTGTAATTTCAGCTGCAGAGGACCACACCCTCTTCTGGCCGCCATGGGCACCAACATACGTGTCTGCATAGTCTCTCACACACTTTATAGAAGTTTATTTTCAGTTAGGTACAAAATAATTGTTTTGTGCTCTGTTGGGTGAGGTGCTGCCTAGGTCTTGGCATTTTGTATTGTCTGCAGGTGTTGGATTTATGTGGGGGAGGTTTGACTGCACATGATCTGCACGTGCGATCAGTAGAACACCTGAGGAGTTCTGGATCAATAAAAACACCTGAGCTAAGATGCTCAGGGTTCCACTCTTCAGGATGGCACTTGCCATGATAGTGGTTCCTTCTGCAGAGGTCTGGCAGGGTTTGTATCAATGAATATGCCCCATCACCCTTGGGGAGCCCACACAGTAGTGTATTGCTACACACGCGCACACACACACACAAGTTTCAAAAATAAAAAATCTTTACAGTGTTAACAGTCCCTGAAGCTAGGCTCTGTGAGAAGATGCTGACATCACAGGCACCCAAGATCTGACTAGGGTGAGTGTGGAAGTCGGATGTGATGTGGCCTCTGTAAGAGAGATTCACCTTCACTTTCCTCCTAGTATCTCCTGTTTTGCCTACCAGTCTCTCAAGCCATGCTAAAATCTGGGTGGTGGAGCTCATGCTTCCCCAGCCCTCGCCCCAGCAACCAGTCTTATGCCTGAATGGTTACTGGGCTATTCAAACGCCCCTGAAGCCTAGGGAAGTCATGTTTTGAACTTTGTTTGTTTGCTGTACAGTCCTATTTGTGTCACTTAGGGCCTTCTAGAAAGTGGGGATCTCTCTCTCTCTCTGTGTCTCTCTGTCTCTCGCTCTCTCTCTCTCTCTCTCTCTCTCTCTCTCTCCACGTGTGGGCATGTGTGTATGTTCAAGTGTATGTGGTGTATAACAATGAGTTTCATGAGGTTGCTTACAGGCGCATGGGTAAGGGGTTGCGACATCTTGCCGGTGGCTGCACCACTGAAGGAAATGCCCCTCCCCCTCCCAATAGCCATTAACTGCCTGTAGACCCTCAGGGATGAGTGGGGCTTTCAGAGATGGATTGCTGCTGGGCCCAGTCTTCCGCAGGTCCTGTGCAGGTAATCATAGCTGCTGAGGGTTCCAGGGCAACAGCCACGTCACGCCCTAAAGACAGTGCTCCACGGCGCTCCACGCCTTCCTTGGGTGCTGACGGTCTTCCCACTTTGCCTTCCGTAGTGTTCCCCGAGCCTTGAAGAGGTTGATGGAAATGTCCCCTAAGGGTGGCTCACCCAACAGCCAGTCTCATCACGCTGACCAGCCATGAGCCTATGCAGTAACCACTGCCGACTTCAAAGAAGCAGCTTCTCAGACCAGGGGAACTCTCTACTTCAGGACCCCTCCCCTTCAGTTAGTGCAAAAATATGTGCAACCCAGGGGTGCTGAAAAACCACCGGGAACCCGGTTCTCAACAGCCAATTGAGTTCCAGCATCACTGGTACTCTCTGCGAAGCCTTGCTTCGTGAGGGGAAGAGTTGTGTCTGGACACAGTTCACACAGCCACAGGAACCATAACAGGGGATTCAGCTGGTGTGGGCACCAGGAACTCCTCGAGGAAGTGTCACCCCACAGCCACCTGAAGGGAGGACAGGGGTTACATAGGTGACACGAATTAGAACAAAGTTAAATGAGGTACGTATGAAAATGGCGTAATGAGACCCATTATTTTTGTATGGTCGTCTGAAATAATTAATTACTTAATTAATGGGGGGAGATGTTGAGGAGATGAATTGGTACAGAGCATGCCTTGAAAGCACCTGAGTGCTTTCTATTAAACTGAATTCGATTCCCAGATCTCATGTTTAAAAAAAAAAAAAAATAGTGGTGTGTTAATAATCCCAATTCTGGGGGAGCTGGAGACAGACAAACCCCTGGAGCTTGCTAGACAGCTAATCCAGGCCAGTGGGAGACCCTGTCTCAGAAGCAAGGAACCAGAGTTTGTCCTCGGATGTTCACACCCATGTACACATATGTATATGGAGACTTCCTGCACGTGTTCCCGTAATATGCATATGCACATACAAAGGAAGGAAAGAAAGAAAGAGCAAGAAAGGTCACCCCAGGAAAAGGGAAAGGCAGGTACAAGTACCTGGAGACAGGACAGCTCAGGCTGGAGGAGCCTGCCCGTGCTCTTAGACCCCTCAAGCCCAGCTACGGAGAGGTCCCTATGAGGAATGGAGCTCCTGCTCTGACTGCTGTCCCCTCAGAGCGGCTTCTATGACAGAGCAGCTGGCTTCCTCATGTCCTTCCTTCTTTACCCTCCACCCACTTCTCAAAGCACCAAGTCCGATTTGCTGCAACCACGCCCAGTGGATATGAGGCACAGTCAGCACCAGAGAAGGCCCGCTTGACCTAGTGGCTGCCTGGCTTACCTGCTTCCAACTTGGCTCCTCACCTTGGACCCCGGGAGCCCCTCTGCTCCCTACCCCGATGCCTCTCACTCTCCTCTGCGCTGGGGCCTAGTGCTCGTTCATCACGGACTCGGAGCATCCCATGAGCCCTCCCTGACCCGCTTGTGTCTGCACCTCTCATGTCCCTGACTGGGACACCCCGTCATCTCGTCATCCTTGTCAGACCTTTGTCTAGCTGCGAGCCACCATGCGGCTGGTGCCCAGAGCAAGAACGGTAGCCCGTTACCACCTTTCTTCCTTGTTTTCCGTATCTACTTCAAAGTGGTGGCTCTCCCTCTGTCACCCCCAGATCTCCTACCTAAGTCAGGTCAAGATCTTTCACAGGGATGCTGAGGCAGAACGCACCCTCCCACCCCCCACCCCCCGCACACATACACAACTCTTCTTGCTTTTCCCTCTCTCTCTTTTCCCTCCCCACTACCTCCCAGTGCACTCTGTGTTGGGGGTATTATACCGTTCTATGCTCTCACCTGGGTATCTCACCTTTTTGACCTTGTGACATAATATTTTGGTCAACAGCTGTGTTGGGCTGCATTCATACCCAGCCAGAGACACATGACATCACCTACCTTTTCCTAGAGGCCCTGCAGGCCTGCTGACTCTGGTCTGCCCACCTGAGCAACCCTGCCCAGACTGTTTCCTCTCTTCCTCGACTTCAGCCACTCTGCGCTTGTCAGTTTCTCTGTCATTGCGTAACAGATTCCCACGAAGGCTGGGAGCTAAAAACAACACTTAGCATTTATTATTTCACACAGTTCCTGAGGGACAGGAATTCGGGAGCGGCTGAGCCGGGTGGTTCTGGCTCAGGGCTCCTGCCACCTTAGCAGAGGCCAGGGGGCCACAGTGTGGAAAGGTGAGACGGCTTTCTTTCAGGGAAGCCAGCCAGGGGACAGTGTTCATATCTGCTTTCCTTTAGGCTTGGAGACCTGGTGGGGAAATGGCCACACAGCAGAGGAGGCAATTCATGTGGAAATTGACGGATTTTAAACAGAGCAGCTGTTTAGCAGCAAACCTCGGAGACCAAAGCAATCCAAGGTTCTGGGTACAGATCAGTCAGTAGAGTGCTTGCTTTCCACGTACAGAAAGAGCCCAGCATCACATAAACCTGTCACAGACATACACACAGAAGAAGAGGGAGGAGGAGGGGGAGGGGGAGGGGGATGGAGGAGGAGGAGAGAAGAGGAGGAGGAGAGAAGAGGAGGAGAGAAGAGGAAGAGGAGGAGGAGGGGGAGAGGGAGGGGGAGGAGGAGGAGAAAAGGAGGAGAGAAGAGGAGGAGGAGGGGGAGGGGAGGGGGAGGGGGAAGAGGAGAGAAGAGGAGGAGGAGGAGGGGGAGGGGAAAAGAAGAGGAAGAGAAGGGGAAGGAGGAGAAGGATGTAAAGAAGAGAGGAAGAGGAAGAGGAAGCAGAAAAGAAGAGGAGGAGGAGAGGGGAAGGAAGGAGGAGAAGGAAGGGAAATAAAGAAAGAAAATTAAGAATCAAAATTAAGGGGGAATCTAGCCCAACCCAAGTGCCTCCCACTCCTGCAGTTTGTGACTGCAGCCATGTCTCCCTGGTGCCTGTGGCCCCTGACAGCTGGGCACCCAGTCTAGGGCCTCTTCCTGAGGACCTACACAGGTGTGTGACACTAGGCAGCTGTTCTGCCGACCTTAGCAGGTACCCCTAAACTGTTCGGCACAGCTCAGCTCCTGATGGAGGCTCCACCCACGCTAAAGGCTGGGGCCAGTGTCCTGCAGGCTCTCTTGATCCCAGGGTGGTTGGGGGAGCCCTAGCTTCAGCCCTTTTGGACCCCCAAGCCACTCTCCACCCTGAGTGTCTGATGAACATGAAGGTCTACAGCCCTCATGTGCCACTTTCTCAGGAGATCGTTTAGAGACAGAGGGCAATTCTCTGCTGGAATTTCAACTACTATAAGCAGACCTTATTCTTCCCACCTCCAACTAGGGTGGGACTGGCCTAGGGTCAGTCATTTGCCCTCTCTGGATGCTGGATTAGTAGAACTGGTTGGGGCCTCCATCCAAAGCTGAGCTGTGCTGTAGACTTTAGGGTTACCTGCTAAAGCCAACAGACCAGTTGCCTCGTGTCACACACCTGTGCAGGTCATCAGGAAGAGGTCTGAGACTGCATGGTCCCAGTCAGGGGCCACAGGCATCAGGAAAGGCACATGGCTACAGACCCTGAGGGAGTGGGCCACCAGACCGTGGTCAGCAGAGACTTGAAGAGTCCAGAGGCCTAGTCCCTGGAAGAACAGAAATAGGTGATAGGATGGGGTGCTTAGAATCTCTGCTCTGCTGTTGTAGGATGGAGTGACTTCCACCTTGTGAAGATGCTACATGTTACAGAATGAGGATGGTACACATTGCAAAGCTGTAGGGTACTGAGCCTGGTGGGGCACACCTCTAATCCCAGCACTTGGGAGGCAGAGAAAGACAGGTCTCTGTGAGTTCCAGACCAGCCTGGTCTACACAGTAAATTCCAGGCCAGCCATGGCTAGCTAAATAGTGAGACTCCGTCACCCCACCCCTACCCCCAAAAAAAGAAAGTGAAAAACTGAGCAAGGGCTGGGAAGGTGGCTCAGCGTGCAAAGCATCGACTGCAGGACTGTAAAGCCCTGAGTTCAGGCTGCAGGGCCCACGTAGAGGCCGGACGTATCAGACATCTGTGACCTGTGCCGTCCATGCTACCCATGATAGGCAGGGAGAGTAGAATCCCCGGAAGCTCTCAGGCCAGCCAGCCTGGCCGTGCAGAGGCGAACAAGGGGCCCTATTTCAATCAGGGCGGAAAGAGGACTGATGCCCAAGGTCCTCTCTGACCCCCATATGTATGCTATGTGTGTGTGTGTGTGTGTATGTGTGTGTGTGTGCACGCATGCGTGCGCGCATGCACACGCAGAGCAAGTGCTTCCTGATTGGTCCTGTCAGCTATTATACCCACACGGATGATGCAGCTGCAGCCTCCTGCCTCTCTGCTGATAGCCTGCTGGCATCCTTGGCCAAGGCAGCCCCCTCTGCATAGTCACAGTACCCAGCCTGCCCACCACTGCCCAGCTCCACCAGGATTCCCAGCCCCAGGAGAACATAGGCTGTGTTTCTCGCAGACTCCTCACCAAAGTTCCATCCCTGGTCCCTCCTGCATACCCTGGTGGCTTTGACAGCATCTACACCAGGGTGCTGTCCCCAATTGCCCTCCATAGCAGCCCAGGGACCCACAGTGACCCCTGGTATCTGGCTCTACTGTTGCATCTGGCTATCAGACCAGAGTGTCCCAGGAAGCCCATGGGGCTCTAATCTTCTGCAAATTCCTGTTTCCTCATCACTATCACTCACTGAATATAATCGTTCACATTTTGATTACTTTAGTTTGCATTTGAAACAGGGTCTAATGGAACTCTGGCTAACTTCAAACCTGCTGTAGCAAAGGATGGCTTTGAACTCCTTATCCTTCAGCCTCCGCTTCCCAAGTGCTGAGATGTCAGGTTTTTTGCCACCGTACCTGGTTTCTGTGGCGTCGGGGATGGAACCCAGAGCTCTGTGCGCGCTTGGCAAGCACTCTGCCAATCAAGCTACCTCCCCAGCCCTGCAGTGATCTCACACTTTAGACTAGTTTAGCCTATCTCCTCCAGAAAGTCCTGCACACTCGCCGTGATACCATCGCAGACACAGACGTCTTCCCAGAGACCCCCTACCCCAGAGGACACGCAGCTTTGCGGTTGTTTGCAATCCTCCCTGACGAAGCCAGTGCCTGTAACAACAGCCGTGAGCCTCTTCTTTGGACTTCCATCAAAACTAGTGGCTTTAACGGAACCCTTCTGGTATCAGAACAACACCAGGGCAAGCACAAAGACTGTGCTCGACTGTCCCTTGACCTACCGAACGTACCGGGTAAAATCAAATCCATCCAATCCACACCCCAGGGTCCTCTTCTCCAGGTTTGGAGGCTTCTGGAGCCAGGGCTGAGGCAGAGAGATCACAATGAATAAGGTTGCCAGCCTCACCTCTGAAAGATACTACCTGTGGCTTCCAGGGCAGAGGGTCAGTGACCAGCGGGGAAGGGGCTGCAGTGTTCTGTGTCAGCACTTGCCTTCTCCCACTGGATTCTGTATCACCGCCATCACACACACACACACACACACACACACACACACGGACATTATCTGACTATCTGGTAAGTCCCTCTCAGGATCTTGGGAAAAGAGATTTCTCAGGAAAGAGAACCAGTCAGCCGCGCTGCACGCTTGCTGTAGGGACCTGGCACAGAGTTCCCCAGGCCGGGTGACCTGACAGGAAGTGGGTGTATAAGCCTGGGAGCCGGGACTTCCCTGTCTATTTGTCTTGATGATCAGCTCAGGCCATGTCTGCACCCTTTTCCTGTGAGCGCAATTTATGCTAGGACTCTTCCCCCCTTCACTGCACATGCTCGTGCCCAGGGGATGCCCAAAGAGAATTTTGGGTAGTTCAGTTTCTGGGGTGCTAGACCTCATCTTATCCCACACCACAAAACTGTTCATAGTCAGGGCACTTGCCTGAGGAGTGCTGGAGATCTCAGCCAATTCTGGGCATGTCCTTTTCATGGGAACATCTGAAGCTTCTAATTAATTACCAGAGTAACATATAGTCATTATAGAAAAATAAAGATTGGCAAAACACAGGCAAACAAAACCAAAATAAAATATGATAAACATCACTTGCGATTCCACCAGCTATATATTTCTCTTGCTGGCATTCTGGAATAGCCTGAAAGAATTTGTGTGTGTACGGAGATGGGGGTGGGGAGAGAATGGGCATGCTCCTGTCATGGCACACAGGTAGCTTTAGAGCAAGCTTGGTGCTCTCCTTCCACCACATGGGTCTGAGGGATCCACCTTGGGTCACCGACCCTAGCAACAAGTTCCTTTATGTACCAAGCCATCTTCCCAACCCATCCACCTTATTTTTTGAAACAATTTCTCTTGCCAAACCTGGAGCTGGTGGTTTGGCTGGTTAGCAAGCCCCAGGGATCCTCCTGTCTCTGCCTGCCGGGAATGGGATTACAGACACCTTCCTGTTCCTCTTCCTTCTCCTGAGATTTTCAACCATCATAGAAGCTGCTTTTCCTTTGCTGTATTTAATCTGCTGACTGGACTCCTTGTCCCTATGGACTCCAGTCTCAGACCTAGAACAGCCCTTAGCTAAGTACTCGCCATGTAGCAAAATACCTGCTGTGTGCTCTGCTCTTGGCACAGTGGTCACTTATGGAAAGCCCAACTGGATGAGATTGATTCATTGTCTCCGTATGGGGAATGACTTTTCCTGGGAAGATGAATTATTCACCCAATAATTGGCACCTGAACAGGACAGTGTCCAGACCCTTGTCTCTGCGCTGTTTATGTGTTTCCAACAGCAAATCGTTTTATCGCATATATAATAGGGAGTAATATCTAAAACACTTCACAACCAGTATGGCGTGAACACTAACCCCATAGGACAGGTGCCCTCACACCGCCGAGAGAGATCATGCACCACCTGCTGGGTTTCTTCAAGTGAGGGATCCTAGGAGAGTTGAAAGTGTGTCTCAGGGAAAGGCCAAAATGTCAGGGAACAAGGACTACTTGAGCACCTCGTGGAGATCCATGGCACATCATGGGGCTCTGGCTGATGCCCCTGTCCCTGGAGCTTCCTGAGCTCACCATGACAACCAGGGATAAGACTCACCGACAGAAGGTACAGAAGGTGTCCGCTCCATTCTTGAAGAGAACTATGAGCCAGGGACCAATGGCATCGTTTGTTAAACTGGAGTCACCAAGGCACCAGTCGTAGTATCCAAAGCTTGCCTCTGGGACCTGGTGCTGCACAGCCAACCACATATGGAAGCATCAAGCATCTGACCGTTAGAAGCACTGGGTCCCTGGTTTGCCACCATACCACACCTACCCAGAAGGGAGCATTGCCAAAAATGAGTATGATCTTTCCCAGCCCAGGACTGGTTGAGGTTCTGGCCCTTCAAGGCACGGCCTCAGGCCGCATTCCGGATTCCTCCCCTTTGTAACTTTGCTGCTTTCCCTAATCTCAGAGCCAGCAGAGTCCCAGGAAAGAGGTGGCTGTCAGCCATCCACCCAGCATAGCAAGTGGACTTCAGGCAGAGTTTCCAAGTGCAGGGATCTTTAGAAGGGACGGGTCTCATGGACTCTCCACTTACCGTAGAGCAGCTGTGGTACAGACACCCTTATCTAGAAAACAAGTGAAGATGATACATTTCATCCTTCAGACCTAGTGCACAGGTGGGGGAGGGCACATGTGTGTTTTCATGTGCCGGGTGCATGTATGTGCAGCGTGTTCAGAGGCCAGAGGCTGACGGTGGTGGCTTCCTCTACAGGGCTTCTATCTGGACCTGGAGTTCACCTAGGTAGGCAGCTTGCCCCTGGGGTCTCCTGTCTGCTTCTAGGCCTCTGGGACGACAGGCTGGTCAGAATAGGCAGCTGGCTTTCACACCAGGGCTGGGAGTCTGAGTGCCAATCTACACACTTGCCTATCAGGCATTTGATCCACCGAGTCACACTCTCACACACACTCCAGAAGTCAAGACGTTTATCGTCACTCTTAACAAAATAGTCAAGAAATCCTGGACAAGATACACAGTGACAGGAGTCAGGAGTAACTGTGTAATTATGGCCGAGTCCATAATCACAGGCTCCGCCCCTGCCCTGCCCTGCCCTGCCCTGGCCTGCAGTCTTTGGCTTCAGAAAGGCTGTTGTTTCTCCTACTTCAGCACTGGTGTGTGTGTGTGTGTGTGTGTGTGTGTGTGTACACATGTGTGAGAACATGCAGACTTATGCTTGTGTGGTTTGGAGGACAGAAGTCACCCTCAGGTGAGTGCCAGACACCTCGGGTGTCTCATAGGGTCTCTTCATTGACCTGGAAAAGGCCAACTAGGCTAGACTGGATAGCCATCGAGTCCCAGGGATCCCCCTGTCTCTGTAGCCCCAGAGCAGGATTACAAGAGCATGCCACTATGCCCAGCTTTTCTGTTTTCCCCTTTTCATGTGAGTTCTGGGGATCGAACTTAGATCCTCAGTGTTACACAGCAAACACTTTTCCGCCTGAGCCATCTCTTTGGCCTTCTTTGCATTTTGCATGATATAATTTGGGTACCCAGAAGCCTTCCTCCAGGAGAAACATTTGTGCCGGATGATATCAGCCTAATTAAGGGTTCCATTTTGGGGGCCTGGTTGCTTCCCCCAGCTCCTAACTCCTGCCAAGCCTAACTGGCCCCGGGGCAGGCCAGCTACCTGCACATGCAGGCTCTGGAGCCCTGGGCACCAGTATGCCCTGCCCCCACCATGATTGATATCTTGATTAGGCGCCAGGAGCTGGTGGGCCAGGTGTTATCTCGGCCTGGGCTGGAGGCAGCAAGCTCTCCGAGGCCGGCCCTGAAAGGCACAAGCGTGTTCTGCCGTAGCAATGAGCCTTTGTTTGCCTTGGCAGCGCTGTGGCCTCCCTGGGGCCGGCCCCATAAAGGGTTTCTGTTCGGGCTGGAGGACTCATTGTCGAAAAATTGTCCCTCAAAAAATTAGCATGGTACAGTGGAGAGAGCAGAACGCCCGGCAAATGACAGCTGCTGGCCCCAGACAAGGGCCAGAGAGAGGAGTTTTGCAAGGTGCCACCTCCGAAAAGCACCTGTCAATGCAGGCCTGGAGTGGCCCTAGGGGTGACAGGGTAAGGGCAGGTAAGGTAAGGAGAGTGGCAAGTGCCAAGTCGGGACCTGAACCCCTTCATGCACGGAACACCTCCCATCCCCAAGGGGATGAGTCCCTCTGGGAGCTGCAGTTGGTGCTGGCTTGAAGAAAAGGGATTGGGTGGCAGTGATGTAAGAGATGGAAAGAGAGAGAGAGAGAGAGAGGGAGGGAGGGAGGGAGGGAGAGAGGAGAGAGAGGGAAAGAGAGGGAGAGGGAGGGAGAGAGAAGGAGAGAGAGGGAGAGAGAAGGAGAGAGAGGGAGAGAGAAGGAGAGAGAGGGAGAGGGAGAAAGGGAGAGAGAATCCTAAAGGTTATGTGGTTAATTGAACATCAACAGCCACAGATACAATTATGCCCTTTTGTGTCTTTCTCCCAGTGTGTTGATGGATAAGTAACTAGATTAAAGGAGCCGGGAGCCCGGGTTGGAAGGGCCAGGCAGTGGGGGGGAGAGCCCTTCTGAATGGTGACCCAGGGCTCCTGCAGACCCCAGCAAGGAGGGAAAACAGTCAATTAGAGAGGAGAGAAAAGATGGAGAGAGCTGGGTTTAGCATTTGCATAAAGGCTGGGGCCCTGAGGCTGCCACCCTTCATGAGTGGGGAGAGGCAAGGATTCCCAGAGGGAAAGGCTGTGGTGTTATATTAGAGTGAGACTGTCGGTAGGTAATTGTTGGACATCTCAACCCAAAGCCTGTGTGCACCCAGTGTATAGAAGGCAGAGAGGAAGGTGACTGGGCCAACATATGAGATGTGTGTGCACATGAGCTGTGTGTGAATGCGCGTGCCAATAACGTGAGTAGCCTTCTTATCCGGGAGGCCATTTCCAGTGGGTTGACCTGTGTTACTTGCACTAGCCCAACTCCCTCATTGAGACACATGTGCAAATCTGTGTAGGTGTACACCTGAGCATATCCAAGCACAGCTGGGCAAGGAAGAATAGAGCTGCTGACTCTGTCCCACCAGCAAGAAAGGCTACGTAACCAAATATGACCTTGAATTTCATATGTGTGTGTGTGTGTGTGTGTGTGTGTGTGTGTGATGGGGAGTACGTGTGTTTGGGTGCACATTGCGTGTGAGTGTATGTGCACAATGTGTGTGCATGTAGAGGCTAGAGACTGGTGTTGGGTGTCTTCCTCAATTGCTCGCTGTCTTGTTTTGAGGCAGGGTGTCACACTGAACCTGGAGATCCTCGGTTCCACTGGACTGGCGGGCAGTGGGCTCCAGGGAAGCGCCTATCTCTGCCTTATGCTTGTGAAGCAGGCACTTTCCTAACTGAGTCATCTCCCTAGTCCCCAACTTGGAAACTCTGAACATTTAAGCCCTTCCCCCGCTGCCCAGTGTTGGGATTACAGGGGTAGGTCACCATGCTCCAACCCCAGACTTGGAGCACGACAGACACTCTACCAACTGAGCTATATCCCCTGCGAGGAAAACGCAAGCAAGGAAAAGCCACCAAGGAATCCAGACGCTGAGCCATTTAAGGTTAAATGCTAACCGCTAGCTTCGTGACTCAGACCACGTGACTGCACTGCCAGAAGACCATGGTCAGACCCAATGTTAGGACTGTTTGAAGGATTGAGCAAGGTCCTGCGTGGAGGTAGGAGGGAGGTCTGCATCTCCTGGCCTGCCTGGGAGAGTCTCAAGTGATACCTGGGGCCCCAGCACAATTATCCACGGTGCCCTACACTCTCAGAAGTGTCCCAGTTTGGATGATGAATTCTATGGCTGTCCCAAATATAAGTGGGGCTGCGAGAAGTGTTTTTCCCATCTTTGCCTCTTTGTCCTCTGTTGTGTCAGTAATTTTTAAGTCTCTCTCTCTGTGTAACGTGTGTGTTCCTGTGTGTAAATTGGGCTCGTGTGTGGATGGTGCGGGTGTGGAGGTCAGAGGACCACCTTTTGCTGTCAGTCGATACTTTCCTTCTTATTTGGGATTGGCTCTCGTTTTTGTTGTTGGGCCGCGGTGTGCGCCAGGCCCATGAGCACCTGTCTCTGCTTCCTGCGTGACTCACAAGCACTGGGGTTACAGGTGCACGTTACCTCACCGGGCTTTATGAGCATTCTAGGGACCTGAACCCAGGTCCTCATACAGCAAGCACTTTACCCAGAGAGCTCTGTCTCCTCAGCCTTTTGTGTCATTACCGAGGTATCGCTTCACGGCTCCATCATGCCGTGAACTCCTGAGAGGAGATCCTGGACCCAGTGGGATTCCTTCCTCTCCGTCCTTTTCAGGTCACAGAATTCCTAAATATACAACAGACAAGGGTGACTTGATACTGCCCAAGAGCAGAGTGGCCTCCCAGATTCTGGCGACTGCTCTCTGCCTATTGGCTTTAGAACAGACAGAGTCTAGACCTGGGGAAGCTCGTGGATATGGGGTACTACTGTGAAAGGTAGTAGAGGACCACATTTATATGTCAACTGTCCATCACAATCAGTTCTTAGTACAGGCCACGACTCCCTTTTCTATGCAGATGTAAGACCTCTCCCATCCAGCCCTGTTATTTCTATATTGCTGTAACTCAGCTCTTCACCTAAGGACAGACAAACAGTTCCCCTGCATGTCCTGAGCTCTGTGTAACCTGGATGTACTGAAGTCCAAGCTGATGAAGTACTTGTCATTCGATGTGGTCAACTATATCCACATAACTATAAAGAGACTGTCAAAGGCTTGTCATGGTAGTGCATTCCCTTAATCCCAGCACTTGGGATGCTGAGGCACATGGCTCTCTGTGATTTTGAGGCCAACCTGGTCCAGATAATGAGTTCCAGGGCTACATAATAGAGGGACCCTGCCTCAAATTAAAAAAGAAAAATAAAGGAAAGAAGGAAAAAGGAATCCAAGGACCAAGATAGAAATTTTAAATGCAAAATTGTTTTTAAGTATACTAGACCCACGTGGAAACACTCAGAAAGGGGCCTCAGGATGGGACAGGAGACATCTACGCATTTCCCACCTCACGCCACATAAAGGGTGGGACTTTTCTGAGGCTTTTTCTTCCAAAGGTAGATTATTGAAAATGCTTTTCGATCAGGTTTAAATATCTGGAAACATCCCATTGATAAGAACATACTGTTAAAATTTTAATTAAAGAGTAATATATGGTTAAGGAAAAAAATTAAAAAGACGGCCAGGGCTGGTGAGAAAGCTCAGTGCGTAGAGCAGCTTGCTGTAGAAGCCTGATAGTTCGATGAGTTTCTACGTAAATAGGGAAAGAGAAAAATGACTCTACAAAGCTGTCCTCTGACCCCCTGGCATTTCCTGTGGCTTATGTGCCCCCCCCACATCTCTCTCACACATTCGTAATAATAATAATTTCAAAGACACCCAGAAGAACTCATAAATTGAATATATTGTGGGAGATTAGAAAAGGCAAGCAAAAGTAAATCACATGTAAAGTATCAGGTAAGATGCTGGGGGGCTGACGAGACAGCTTAGAGGGTAAAAGAGCTTGCAGCCAAGCCTGACCATTGGCGTTTGATCCCTGAAACACACATGGTGGGAGGCCAAAACCAACTCCCTCCACACAAGTTGTCCTCTGACTTCTATATGTGTGTTAAACAAACAACAAAAAGGAAAGACAAAGAGAGGAGGGGGGAAGGAAGGAAGGAAGGAAGGAAGGAAGGAGGGAGGGAGGGAGGGAGGGAGGGAGGGAAGGAAGGAAGGAGGGAGGGAGGGAGGGAGGGAAGGAAGGAAGGAGGGAAGGAAGGAGGGAGGGAGGGAAGGAAGGAAGGAGGGAAGGAGGGAGGGAGGGAAGGAGGGAGGGAAGGAAGGAAGGAGGGAAGGAAGGAGGGAGGGAGGGAGGGAGGGAGGGAAGGAAGGAGGGAAGGAAGGATGGAAGGGAGGAAGGAAGGAAGGAGGAGAGAGGAAGAAAGAAAGAAAAAAGGAAGGAAGGAGGGAGGGAGGGAGGGAGGAAGAGAAAGCCCTAGAAGCTAGGAGACAAAGAACAAAAGCAAAGAGCAAGCTATCTGGGAGATATTTTATATGAAGGCAAACTAATGAATAATAAAGTTGGGCGTTGTGAGGGTTTTTAAACTCACCCTTTCTCGGGAAGCTGTTAGGGGATGTGCTCCACCAAAACGAAAGAGTAAACCAGGAACGACAAGATGGGCAGGGTCAACCGGGAGCTCACGGAAGAGACATGGGGACATCACAGTATGAGAAAGGTTTTCCAAACAGAGAGGGAAAACCGGGGGACGGGTGACCCCTATGTCTAATGACGTCAGTAGGAAGTCTCCAACTATAAATGACAGCTTGATTATTAGACCTAGCCAACAATGGAAGCAGAAGGCAACTGGTGATTTGGGAGGAGCAAACGAAGTCTCATGCACTTTGTATGAGACGAAATAGTCAGGGCCGGGAGATGTCTCAGTAAAGAAAAGACTAGATGTGGTGGTGTGCTTAAAACTCCCCACCCCCACTGAGGATCAGAAACAGGAGGACACCCCCCTAAGTCAGCTGACTCAGCACGGCCCAGGTTAAAAACTGAGAGATCTCAAGAGAGAGAAAGCAACTAAGGAAGACCCTTGAAGCTGGCCCCCAAGAGAGAGAAAGCAACTAAGGAAGACCCTTGAAGCTGGCCCCCGGGCTTCATGTGCGTTCATACACATGCAAACACAAATAATGGGTCAGAGTATAAGACCCTGCTATGAATATCTGCAAATTTGTGATAATTTGGAAGTTTGTGTTGACTTAGCCAAAGTTGTTTATCAGAACTATGCTTCCCAGGGAAGAAGGAACGTGGAGGCGGCATCTCACTGTGCGTCCAGGCTGGCCTCAGAGTCTTCTGCCTCAGCCTCTGAAGTGCTAGGATTACAGCTGGACAGCACAACATTAGCTAAAATGGGCTTATGGGCTTGATTTTTCTACTTCCACCTTTACATGGTCTCTGGAGCTAAACTCAGGCCTTCAGGCTTACATGGCAAGGGCCTTTACCTGCGGAGCCATCTCCTCAACCGCTGAAACTTTCTTATGTAAGAGGAAATCAGTAGATTCGTGAGAGAGCAAAGGAATACTGCACCGTTTCCTGTCGTGGTGGTGTTACTTAGTCTGAGAAAGACCAAGTGGGACTTCACACTCTTGTCTAGGGAGGGCCCTGGAGGAGGAGGCGAATTCTCTGGAATCAGCCTACTGCTGAACCCAGCTAACAGCTCTCTCTGTCCCTCTGACAACAGGAATCAGCTTTTCCCTTCTACCATATGAATTCCCGGGATTGAACTGTGGTTGTCAGCCTTAGCAGCCAGCACATCTAAGCTCCAAAGTGTCTCTCTGACGCTTCATTTTACTTCCCCCCACCACCACTCAGGAAGATTGTTTTTTTTATCGATTTTTTCATACGTTGATTATGGTCTCCCTTCTCCCAGCTCCCCCCCAGATCCTTCCCACTTAACCACCCACCCAAATCCACACCCTTTCCTTCTCTTTCAGTAGAATACGGGTATCTAAAACAACAATAATGATACATAAGATAAAATAAAAGCAACCTGGAATAGTATGAGAAAGAAAGAAAGAAAGAAAGAAAGAAAGAAAGAAAGAAAGAAAGAAAGAAAAAAGAAAGAAAGAAAGAGAGGAAAAAAGGAAGAAAGGAAGAAAGGAGGAAGGAAGGAAGAAGGAAGAAAAGAAGGAGGAAGGAAGGAAAGAAGGGAGGAAGGAAAGAAGGGAGGAAGGGAGGGAGGGAGAAAAGGACAGGAAACACACATAGATTTTGAAAGGCACATTCTCATACACAGAAACCCATAAAAACAAAGTTGGAAAACCTAAAAGATATGCAAGGGGGGAAAAGCCCAGACAAAGTATTGCAAGACCAAGAAAAACCTCCAAAAATACCATTGAGTTAGTTTCGTGCAGGCCGGCTACTGCTGGGCCTGGACCCTGACCTGAAATGCGGTTTCACATCCGGCAAGACTCCACTGGAGAAAATAAACTTTTCCTTTATGAGTGGTTGGTTAGCAATGTCCGATAGCTTCCAGGTTAAGGATGGGGGCTTGTGTCCTCTTCCCCTCCCATCACTGGGACCCTATCTGGCTTATACCTGTGCAGCCCCTGAGTGTTCCAAAGTCTTTCATTCTGTACGTTGTCTGGCTGCGGATCTCTGTATCTGCTGCAGGAGGAAGCTTCTCTGATGATGGCTGAGGGAGACACTGATCTGTGAGGATAGCACAGTATCATTATGGAACTGGAGTCATTTTATTCCTTTAGCAGAACAGTAGTGTTTGGTTTTCCCCTCTACTCATGGCCTATCTAATATTGGGTTCTTAGCCACCCAGGGAAGTGTCAGGCATGGGTCCCATCTCACGGAATGGGTCTGAATTCCAATCAAATAGTGGTTGGTTACTCCTTCAACTTTTGTGGCACCGTTTTACCAGCAAATCTTGCAGGCGGGTCACTATTGTAGCTTGCAGGTTTGTAGCTAGGTTGGTGTTTACCTTTCTGCTTTGGAAGTATGCAGAGTACGTTCCAGTACCATGAGCACTAGTCAGCAGGAATGAAAGCTCTCGGTAGCAACCAGTTCGATTCTCTGGGTTTAGGAAGTTACAGGGCCTTACCATCAGTTTGTATAGAGCAACCAACAACTTTGGCAATAGCCTGGGTTATTTGGGGGTTTCTATGGGGTCCCTTTGGCCAACAACTCCTTGAGGTGCAACCCATTTCTGGTACCAGTGGTGAGTGGTATCTATTTGGGGCTGTGTCTCCCCCATTACATGGTGATTCCAATTTAATTTCATTCATATATGTATATATTTTAATAAGCTTCTACTCTGTTGAGTTTCCATGCAACCCCCTTAAATGGCCTTTCTTTTTAGCTGTCCCTCCCCATGTTCCCTCCCATATCCTCTCTCCCATCACCCTCCCCATTTGATACCCCTTTCCCATCCACCCATCCACCTGTAACTATCTATTCTATTTGCCTTTCCAAGGGAGATCCTTCCCTTCTCCCTGGTTCTGTAACAGGGCCCCAGACCTTAGTAGGCCCTGAGTCCTTAGCACAACTGACTCCATGATGAAAGTGCACCTCCTGCCAAAACTAAAACAAAGGCCTAATCCATCAAAGTCCATATAGTTTGGGGAATGTCTCAAAATGCACTAACCTTGCCTTTTAGCTTCTGTAATTCTGCTCCTAGCTAGCTGTTCTGGTTAGCTCAAGTATGGCAACACAGAATATGGTTTTTGTGCTTAAAAGCTCATCCTGAGAAAGGCTCAGGCTACACTGGGATCTCAAACACCCAATGTAGTCGCCAACTGACTAACAAAAGACTCTCTATTGGCTTAAACCTATGTCTGAGCAGTCTTCTCTGGTGAATACCCCACAACCAGTTTCTTACTGTATAACCTTGTGGTTACAGGGATTGTAGACTGCGTGTCGAGGACTTAACAGCTAACATCCACATATAAAAACATATCATATTTGTCTTTTGGGGTCCGGGTTACCTCACTCAGGATAATTTTTTCTAGCTCCATCACTTACCTGTGGATTTCATGAGCTCATTTTTTAACAGCTAAGTAACGTTCCGCTGTGTAAATGTACCACATTTTCTTTGCCCACCCACCCGTTGATGGGCATCTAGGCTGTTTCCGATTTCTGGCAATTCTGAATAGAGCAGCAGTGACTACGAGTGACCGAGTGTCTCTGTAGCAGGATAAAGAGCCTTTTGAGAGTATGTTCCAGAGTGATACAGTTGGATCTTGATGTAGATCAATTCCCAGCCACACTGATTTCCATAGTGGCTGTACAAGTTTGCACTCCCACCAGCCATGGATGAGTGTTGCCTTTCCCCACATCCTCTCCAGCATGAGCTGTCATTTGCTTCATTGATCTTGGCCACTCCCACTGGTTAAGATAAAAATCTCAAAGCAGTTTTGATTTGCATTTCCCTGATGACTAAGAATGTTGAACGTTTCTTTAGGTGATTCTCAGCCATTTGTGTTTTACAGACTGGAAACCCTCTGTTTAGATCTGTACCCCATTTTGAAATTGGGTTTTTTTTTTTGTTTCTAGATGTCCAGGTTTTATTTTTAGTTTTTTATATATTTTAGATATTAACCCTCTATCAGATGAATGATTGGTATAAATCTTTTCCCATTCTGGAGGCTGCTGCTTTGTCTGAATGGTGGTGTCCTTTGCTGTACAGAAGCTTTTCAGCTTCATGAGGTCCCATTTATTAATCGTTGATTTTAGGGGCTGCACTATCAATGTTCTGTTCAGAACGCCTTTTCTCGTGCCAATGAGTTCAAGACTATTTCCCACTTTCTCTTCTATCAGGTTCAGTTTATCTGGTTTCATGTTCAGGTCCTTGATCCATCTGAAGTCGAGTTTCGTGCAGGATGATATGTATGGGCCTCTTTGCGTTCTTCTACTTGCAGACTTCAGTTTGACCGGCACCATTTGTTGAAGATGCTCTTTCTCCAAATATGTAGTTTTGGCTTCTTTATAAAAAATAGACTATTCATACGTGAGTGGATGACAGTTCGAGTCCATTGGCCAGTGAGTCTGTTTATGCTGATACCACGCTGTTTTTATTGTTATAGCTCTGTAGTGCAGTTTGAGATTGTGATGGTGATACCTCCCGCAGTTTTTATTATTCAGGATTATTTCAGCTATTCTGAGCTTTGTTTTTGTTTTTGTTTTTGTTTTTGTTTTTGTTTTTGGTGTGTGTGTGTGTGTGTGTGTGTGTGTGTGTGTGTGTGTGTGTGTTTTCCATATGAAGCTGAAAACTTGTCCTTTCAAATTCTGTGAAGAATTTTGTTCCAATTTTGATGGGGAATGCATTGCAAAAGAAATCTGTAGATTGCTTTTGATAAGATGTTCAGTTTTCACTGTTTTAATCCTACCAATGCACAAGTATGGGAGGTCTTTCCATCTTCTGATATCTTCAATTTCTTTCTTCAGTGTCTTAAAGTTTTTATTATACAAGTCTTTCATTTGCTTGGTTAGAGTTACCCTAAGATTTGTTTTTGAGACTATCGAGAAATGTTTTCCTGATTTATTTCTTGGTCCATTGTCATTTGTATTAAGGAAGCTCCTGATTTTTGTGTGTTTATTTTGTATCCTGCTAATTTGCGTAAGTGTTTATCGGTTGTAGAAGCTTGCTGGTAGAATTTTTAGAGTCATTTGTATATATAATCCTATCATCTGCAAATAAAGATACTTTTGACTTCTTCCCTTCCTATTTGTATCCACTTGATCTCCTTCAGTTGTCTTATTGCTCTAGCTAAGGCTTCAAGTGCTATATTAAACAGGTATGCAGAGAGTGGGCATCTTTGTCTTATTCCTGATTTTAATGGGAAGGCTTTGCTTCTCTCCACTTAGGTTGATGTTAACTGTGTACCTGCTGTCAATCACCATATCACATGTCCACGACTTCTATCATGGAGCAGTGTTGGATTTTGTCTGAGCCTTTTCTGCTTCTAATGAGATAATTATGTGGGGTGTTTTTTTCTTTCAACCTGTTCATATGGTGGATTACATTTATTGATTTACATGTTGAATCAGCTCTGGGATGACGCCTACTTGATCATGGTGATCCTTTAAATGTGTTCTTGGATTTGGTTTACAAGTATTTTATTGAGAATTTTTGCATAAAGGAAATTGGTCTGTAATTCTCTTTCTTTGTTAGGTTTTTATGTGGTTTAGGTATCAGGGTAATTGTGGCCTCATACAAAGAATTAGACAATATTTCTGTTTCTATTATTTCTATTATTATTTGTAGTATTATTATTATTTCTATTATTCTATTATTACTTCCTCTGTTTGAGGAGTATTGGTGTTAATTCTTCTTTGAAAGTCTGGTAGAATTCTGCATTGAATCCATGTGGCCCTGGGATTTGTTGTTGCTGTTGCCTTTTGATTACTGTTTCTATCTCACTAGGGTCATTCGTCTGTTTAAATTGCCTCGATTGAACTTTGGTAGGTAGTATACATTAAGACATTATTGGTTTTTTTCAAGGTTTTCCCAGTTTGGTGGAATACAGGTTTTTAAAGTACGCCCTTATGCGTCTCTGGATCTCCTCAGTGCCTGTTGTTATGGCCCCTTTTCGTCTCCAATTCTGTTAACTCGCATCTTCTCTCTCCGTCTTTTAACTGACTTGGCCACGGGTTTGCCAATCTTACTGATTCTCTTGAAGAACCAGCTCTTATTTGTTTCTGTTTTATTGATTTCAGCCCTAAGTTTGATTATTTCTTGCTATCAACTCTTTTCTTTTTTTCTTTCTTTCTTTCTTTCTCTCTTTCTTTTTTGGTGTTATTTCTCCTTTTTGTTCTAGAGCAGCAATTCTCAACCTGTGGGTCATGATCCTTTGGGAGTCAAACAGCCGTTTCACAGGGATTGCCCAAGACCATCTGCATATCAGATATTTACATTATGATTCATAACAGGAACAAAATTATAGTTATGAAGTAGCAATGAAAATAATTTTATGGTTGGGGTCACAACATGAGGAACTGTGTTAAAGGGTCGCAGCATTAGGTAGGTTGAGAACCACTGCTCTAGAGCTTTCAGGTGTGCCATTAAGTTACTAATATGAGATCTCTCCAGTTGTTTTATGCAGGCACTTAGTGCTATGAACTCACCTCTTAGAACTGTTTCCATTTTCATCCAATTCTGAAAAGTTTCTAGTTTCTGTCTTTACTAATGTCTTGATTCATTTTCCATTCAGTAATGAGCTGTCCAGTTTCCATGAGTTTGTAAACTTTCTATTGTTTGTGTTGCTGTTGGCATCTAGCCGTAATCAGGGTGGTCAGATCGGACACAGGATGTTATCTTGAATTTCATATATCTGTTAAGACTGCTTTGTGTTCAAGTATGAGGTCAATTCTGGAGAAAGTCCCATGAAACGCCGAGAAGAAAGTATATTCTCTTGTGTTTGCGTGAAATGCTCTGTAATATCTGCTAGGTCAGATTAATTTATGATGCCATTTAGCTCGAGAATTTCTGTTTAGTTTTTGTCTGGATGACCTGTCTCTCGGTGACAGGGAGGCGTTGAAGTCATCCACTTTCACTGTGTGAGGGCCAATATGTGATTTAAACTGAAGTATCTCTTTCCTATCTCTGCTGATTAGTTTTGGTTTGAAATCTACTTTATCACGTATCAAAACGGTTACACCAGCTTGCTTCTTAGGTCCCTTTGCTTAGAATATCTTTTTCTATCTTTTGATCCTAAGGTAATTCCTATCCTTGGTGTTAAGTTGTGTTTTTCGGATGCAGCAGGGTAGATTCTGTTTTTTAATCTAATCTGTTAGTATGTCTCTTTTTTATTGGAGAATCGAGTCCATTGATATTGAGAGCTATCGATGAGCTGTGTTTGCTGATTCCTGTGATTTTGTTGTCATGGTGTGAGGTATTGCTGTTTTTCCCCTTTTGATTCGCTGGTCTGGGATTATTTATTACTCGCGTCTTCTTGGGTGTGGTTAACCTCTTTCGATTGAAGTTTTCCCTCCAGCATCTTCCGTAGAACTGGATTTGTAGCTAGATATTATTTAAATCTGTCTTGTTTTCTACATCTATTGTGATTGAAAGTTTTGCTGAGTATAGCAGTCTGGGCTGACATCTGCGGTCTCTTAGAGTCTGTAGAACATTCACACAGGACCTTCTGGATTTAGAGTCTCCACAGAGAATTCGGGTGCTATTCTAATGGTTTTGCCTTGATACGTTATTCGGTCTTTTTCCCTTGAAACTTGTATTATTCTTTTCTTGTTCTGTATGTTTAGTGTTTTGATTATTATGTGCCATTTGGAATTTCTTTTCTGGTGAAGTCTATTTGTTTTCCTTTGTGGTTTTTGTACCTTGATAACCATTTCCTTTTTCAGGTGAGGGAAATTTTCTTCTATGATTTTGTTGAAAATAATTTCTGTGCCTTTTCCCTGGGTTTCTTCTTCATGTGTTTCTATTATTTGCAGATTGGGCCTTTTCATCGTGCCATAGAGTTTCTGGATGTTTTGTGCTTGGATTTTTCTACATTTAACATTTTCTTTGACTGAGGAATCTATTTCTTCTCTTTTCTCTTTAGTGTCTCGTATTCTTTCTTCCATCTCCTGTATTCTGATGGCGAGGCTTACCTCTGAGGTTTTTGTTTGACTTCTTAAATTTTTCTTTTCTAGTTTTTACCTCAGTTTGGGTTTTCTTTAGTGATTATATTTCTACTTTCACGTCTTGAACTGTTTCCTTCCTCACATTCCACTGTTGGTGTTTTTATAGACTTCGTTAGTGGATTTATCCATATTCTTTTTAAGGTTCCTGAACATATTCATAATAGGTGTTTTGAAGTCCTGTCTTGCGCTTCATCGAGGGTCACTGGGTTCTGGTGGAGACATAGCGCCCTGGCTGCTTTTGATTGTGTTGTTATGCTGGTGTCCAGGCATCTGGGGCTGGGATGATTATGATTCTACATGTTGTTATCTGGTCTTGTCTTTGTTGAGTGAGTGTTCCATTCCTTGGTTTCTGTTGCCCTCTCTGGATCTTAGGACAGTGTGGTAAGTGTAGGTTGCCGGGTAGGCCGTGCTTCTGAGTCCCTGACAGGTGTGGCCACTAGGGCTCCTGGGTAGAATGTGTTCTAGGTGTGAGGAGCTGACAAGAAGAAATGGGGATGGGCTTGGTTGGGGGGACTGAAAGGGTCCATAGGAAGGAGGAAAGCTGGGTCACCTGGAGGACCTTCTGATTCCCCAGGGAATGGAGTCAGAGAGGAAAGGCAGGTCCCTGCAGGTGACCAGCTTATAGGGCTGGTGGTAAGAATGAGGAATTTGCAACGGTGGACAGGAAGGGAGTGAAAATGACCTTTCATTTTAAACTATGCACTTCTCTGGAATGATGAGCAAGGATTGATTTACAGCAAAATACCAGAGACCACCTAATTTATACAGAATAAAAGATTATATGATCACCAGGTATGGGAATCCCAGCACTTGGGAAGCAGAGGCCAATAGATCTCTGTGAGTTCGAGGACAGCCTGATCTCCATAGTGAGTTTCAGGACAGGCAGGGCTACATAGAAAGACTCTATCTCAAGAAAGACAGGCAGACAGACAGACAGAAAGGTTCTTCTCAGCTCCATCCTTACATGACCAAGTGTGTCACATAGTGAGATAGAGCAGAGGAAGCAGCCACTAATGCCAGAAAGGGGACCCCTCCCTCATGAACTTATTTCATCTTAATCACTTCTCAACTGTATATCAATAACACAGTTTGCATATTAATTTGCCGATTAACTTTCCCAGACAAGAATTTGATAATTAGCATTAGGTACATAGAGAGACAGTCAACATACAGAAGCGGACGGCAATAAATAACTTCAGAGAAAACAAAAAAAAAAAGTTGTAAAAGACAAAATAAACCAGGGCTGGGGGAATGACTGAGTTGGTAAACTGCTTGCTACACAAGCTTGAGGACCCAAGTTCAATCCCTGGAACCCTTTAAAAATGTAAATAATAATACTAATAGTAACAAATAATAATAAATTTAAAAGCTGGACATAGCAAAAAAAAGAGAGAGAATGAAATAAAGAAAAAGAGATGGGTATATACACCTTTAACCCCATCGTTTAGGAGAGGCAGGCAGATCTATGTGAGTCTGAGGCCAGCTGGTCCATATAGCAAATTCCAGGCCAGCCTAGACTACATAGTGAGAACCTGCCTCAACAATAAAATAAAAATAAAAGAGCTTGGTGTGTCTTCAGTGGTTTTCAACCTTTACTGGCATCTCAGAGCAAATAGGACTCTGGGGCTTCACATGTCAACCTCAGAGAACAGAATGACCCTGTGTCAGTCTTGGTTCCCCGCCTCTTTCTGCTATTGCTCCCCTACTCCACACACACATGTTCCTCCATGCTGGCTCTTTAGAGCAGAAAAGAAACAAATGAGGTCACCTGGTCCAGCCTGCCCCAGGCTCTGGTAGGAATCAGTTGCCTTGGTACCCATTCCGCCCCTGCTTCTCTGCAGCTAGACAGAGGGCAAAGGACTCCCGCCCATGTCCGCCTGCCCAGCTGACTGTTTTGGCCCCATGTCTGCTGGTTCTTGCCCTCAGGTAAGAAGAGGGCAGTCTGCCTGACCTACTCCCTCTCAGAAAAACTCAGTGAGGGGTAGGGTTACTTCTGAAACATACAGACCGGAGTTTGATCCCCAGAACCCCGTTAAAAGGCTGGACATAGTGGTGCATGCTTTTATCACAGCACTGAGAATGTAGAGACAGGAGAATCCCTGGGGCTCAGTGGAGAGCCAGCCTAGCCTAATTGGTGAGTCCCAGGTTACAGTGAGAGAGGCCCTGCTCCCTCTGTGAGGACAGCAGTTAAGATCTCACACTAAGCAGGGCGGTGGTAGTGCACGCCTTTAATCCCAGCACTCAGGAGGCAGAGGCAGGCGGACCTCTGTGAGTTCAAGGCCAGCCTGGTCTACAGAGTTCCAGGACAGTCAGAGTTACAACAGAGAAAACCTGTCTTGAAAAACAAACAAAAAGAAAGAAAGAAAGAGAGAGAGAGAGAGAGAGAGAAAGAAAGAAAACCAAAAAGATCACATACTACTGTTTCGGAGGACCTGTATTAGGTTCCCAGCACCCAGCTCGAGTGCTGTAACTTCAGCTCCAGGGCATCCAATGTTCCCAGCTCCCAGGCACCTGCACTCACAAACACATACCCACACAGAGACACACACACATCCATGCTATTAAAAATAAGATTTTTTTAAAAGACTTATTATTATTCTCTGTGTGTGTGTGTGTGTGTGTGTGTGTGTGTAAGTGTCTGTATATATGCATGGGCATCCCACATATAGCTGGTTCACTCAGAGGTCAGAAGAGGGACTCACATCCCTGGAACTGGAGTTAGAGGTGGAGCTGCTATGTGGGTGTTGGAGACAAAACCTAGGTCCTCTTCAAGAACAGCAAATACTTTTAACCACTGAGACATCTCTCCAGCCCCTAAATTAAATCTTAGAAAATAAACAAATAAATGAAGTGGATGGCTCCTGAGGAACACCTGTGATTGACCTGTGCTTTCTACACGTGCACACGTGCACACACACACACACACACACACACACACACACACACACGCACACACAGAGGCAAGCAAAGAGGATTGTAGTCCTGGTTCCTGCAGAGAAAGTCTACTTTCTGAGACTACCAGGTCAGCGGGAGGTTTGTTCATTTTGTGTGAAGTGTGTGC
>JAMJFZ010001228.1:8230000-8337500 GCA_026225945.1 Cricetomys ansorgei | reverse complement strand
TGGATGGTGGTGATTTGAACTCGGGTCCTCGCACTTTCTCAACAAGCGCTCTTTCCCACCAGGCCATCTCCTCTCTCCTTTTCAAGACAGGTTTCCTGGGGTCCAGCTGGGACCTGAGCTCCTTCTGTAGTTGAGCATAGCCTTCGTCTCTTAGCACTGGTATTGCAGCCTGTAGGGAAAGCAGGGGACCCCACTACCAGAACCCCTTCCCATCCCCCACTGCCTGGGAACAGGGAGCTGCGTGGGTTCTGAACTCCATAATGTCCCACAGAGTCCAGTGCAGCCCCTTCCCATCCTCAGGCCCAGAGGGTGGGACCTTGCCCTGCAGCATTGCTGTGCTTCCCCTAAGTGCCACCTCAGTCCTTCATCCTTGAGACTAATGGGTCCTGGAAACTGTGAACTCCTGCACTGGTGACTTTTCTCGTTGCTGGGACAAAATGCCTGGCAAAAGCAGCTTCAGTACGAGGTTTACTTTGGCTCAGAGGTCAAGGGCACAGCGCAGTGCATCATGGTGGTGAAGACACAAGCGCAGGAAGGTGAGGCAGATGACTGTGGCGTCCACAGTCCAGAAACAGAAATATGGACGCTAGTGCTCCTTCACTTTCTCCTTTTAACTCAGTCCAGGATCCCAGGCCGTGGGACGGTGCCACCTATATTCAGGGTGGCTCTTCCTACTTCGGCTTACCTAATCGGGAAGCCCTTCACAGACACACTCAGAAGTTTGTCTCCTGTTTCATATCCAGTCCGGTTGGCATTTAAAATTAACAAACGGGAGCTGGGGACATGGCTTAGTGGATGAGTTTGTTACACAAGCATAGGGACCCAAGGGGCCAGGAGAGCCCTGCATAGCCCTGCACCGCCCTGCACCACCCTGCACCGCCCTGCACCGCCCTGCACCGCCCTGCTCAGCCCTGCACTGCCCTGCACCGCCCTGCACAGCCTTGCACAGCCCTGCTCAGCCCTGCACCGCCCTGCTCAGCCCTGCACCGCCCTGCTCAGCCCTGCACCGCCCTGCACCGCCCTGCACAGCCCTGCTCAGCCCTGCACCGCCCTGCACCGCCCTGCACCGCCCTGCACAGCCCTGCACAGCCCTGCACTGCCCTGCAGTGCTGTGAGGGGCAGAGGCAGGAGGATCGCTGGATCTTGCTTACTAACAACACATAGCTCCTGGAATTCCAACCCACAAGAGCAGAGGAAGGAGAATGGCAAGTTTGTGTCTAGTCTTGGCTATATAGCACGGATGGGAAAAAGGGGGAGGGAGGAGGAGAGGAGAAGAAAGTGGGAGAGGAAGAGGAAAATAAAGGCAATGCCCCAGCTGCTGCCTGGAGGCCTGGCCAGAAGGCAGATTTCCAATATGGAAGCAAGGCTGTGCCCTAGCCTGAAGTGACAACAAATGACTGAGCAGGCCTAGGAGGAACTCCCAAGAGCTCGGGGTCAAATTTCTTACCCTCAAGGAGGCTTCATGCCACAAACCTCTGCCTGACACTACCTAGCCAAGTTCCAGGAGTTCTGTGACCAGAAATCCAGATCCCTACTTCTCCATGACACCACTCTACAGTCTGGGCAAAAAGCCCCAGGTAAGGTGGTCAGGTATTGCAAGAAAACAACCCAAAAATGTAGCCTGCCTAGTAAAATCCAGATTGCAGGTACATGGTTAGAGAAATGGCTCAGTCCGTAACGTGTTTGCTACTCAAGAATGAGGACCCGAGAAGCCCGAGCCCCTCGAAGAAACCTCTCTTGAAAGATTTTTAATTTTTCTGTAAAACTTTATCTAGTTGTTTTTCTAGTTTTAACTCTATCATGGATTTTTTTTTTCAATTTTTTTGGTGGCAGACAAATACATAAAAATACGTTTGATCGTGAAAGACTTCCCAATGGCCTTCAGAGACCAGAAGAGGGCACCAGATGCCCTGGAACTGGAGGCACAGGCGGTTGTCAGCCCCCATGTGGGTGCTGGGAACTGAACTTGTTTTGCTCTGGAAGAACAGTAAGCCTCGAAAGCAACCCATGGTAGCACACTTGTAATCCCAGTGCTGGCAGGACTGAGGCAGGTGCATTCCCAGTGGCTCGATGGTCAGCCAGCCAAGGTGAACTAGCAAGCTCCGGGTAAATATGAGAGAGCCTGTCTCGTCAACACCAGACAGCACCTGAGGAACAGTGACACCTCTTGCCTCTGGCCTCCATACATGTACATACATACATACGTACCCTGCATATACAACTGCATGGGCAAACACATTAGTACAAAAATTGGGGCAAACAATAGGTAAACAATAAACCGAGTTTTACTGTATCTCAGGGGCCAGCAAAGTAGCTCAGAGGTAAAGGTACTTTGCCACCCAGGCCTGATAACCTTAGTTCAATCCCTGGAACCCACATAAAGGTAGAAGGAGAGAACTGACTCCATAGAGTTTTATCTGACCAGTGCCATGGCGTGCATGCACCCACCCACACATGGCACCATCCCCACTCCCCCAACCCTCGTGTGTGTGCTTGTGTGTGAGTACACACACACACACACACACACACACACAAGGATATGTAAAAAGGAAAAAAATGGTGGAATGAAAGGAGACAGAAGTCCCTCGTGGTATTTTTCCAATGTACTTTTGAAGTTATTTGTTTAAATTGTTCTTCTTTTCCGTACTGCTAAGTTAGGTCAAGTCTTGACAGTCAGCATCTATTGCTTCTGGTGTCACCAGAAACTAAGAACCAGTGAAAGCCCCCTGGCAATGTGTCCAGGCCAAGGGATGCCAAGCACTCAAAGACCCTGCCGGGGATTGAGGAGAGACAGGCTGCCAAGTGCATCTGAGGCAATGGGTGCTGATCTCAAGTGCAGGCCTGGACTGGCCTCCACCCCCTGGGCCAGAAGAAAGGAATCCTGGGCCAACCCCAGCCCAGAGCAAGGCCTGGAGGTCCCCACTTCAAAGCCTCACACTAATGCCTCTCGACAAGCGTGGCCGAGCCTTGGGGTGTTCCCTTGAGGCTGACAGCCCCTGTTCCCAGACAAAGCCAACAGGAGCAAGGCAGTATGAGGCCAGGGGCACGCTGTGGCCCAGCCTTGGCCTAGTAAGGAAAATGTGATTTCACACTAGGCCCACAGCCAAGCATTCATATCCATCCAGGGTCGGCTACTTTGTACTGGCTGGTCATGGGGTATCTTCCCCAAATACCCTCTCCTCTCCTTTTCCCACCATGGTGACAATTGAGTCCTAGTCTCTAACCAGTCTAGGTCCATATATCATACACCTCTGCTCCCAGAGAAAGGCTGGGAGGGTAGAATAGAAAGAGGATAGGTTTGGAGCCAGGTAAGATTTTTGTTTTGGCTCTTAGAATAACACCCTGATATTAGGTAAATTATTTTGCTCCCTCATTCTCAGTTTCTCTCATCTGAAACTAGTGACCTTGTCATCACAGTAGGGTCATTGGAAGTCTCATAAGTATGTGAGTGTTGTGTGACTTTTCCTGCATAGATGAACAGATGTCTATTCACCCCTGAGGACAGACCAAAGTAATGATTATACCCAAGTCCAACTTTGAGAACCAGTAAGTTTATTGGAGTTGTTTACAGGAGCACAGATGACTCACAGGCAGCTGCATTACTGGAAAGCCCACCCCAGCAGGGGTAACAGCTCAGAAAATTGCATCCCTGAAGGTCCCTACATGACTTTAAGGTAGCCCTGAGGTTCTGAAAGTCTCTTCCCCAGCAATTGTCACTGCTTACACACCCTTAGGAGTGGGCATTGTAAATCTTGTAAGTTTCAGGAACTTTTTGAGTCTTGTGAGTTGTTTATTTACTTTATTGAACATTCTGAGTTTTCTTTTCTTCCTGAATCTTTTCATTTTTTATTACATTAATTTATTGTGTGGTGGGTGTGTGCTTACAAGTGAATGTGTGTTCTAGTGGTAGGGGGCTGAACACATGTGCCACACAACACGTATGTGAATGTTAGAAGACAGTTTACAGAAGTCAGTTCTCTTCATCCATCTAGTGAGTCCCATGTGTCAAACTCAGATCATCAGGTATGGCAACACTTTACCCACTGAGCTATCTTACTGGCCTACTCTGCGAGTCTTGACAGGCTCCCTCTATGTTAGAGTTTTTCAGTTTGGAACTTCCTTCCAGAATCTTAAGGAGTCTGTATCCTAGCAGGCAGCAGAGAAGTCTTCCCTGTAGCTGCCCATGCCTAACAGCCTCCTCTAAAACTTACTCTCAAGGGACCTGGCAGTGTTCAGCAAGGTGGTCCTTCTACCTTGGGCAACAGGAACCCTTTAAGCCAGCTTTGTGCTCTGAGGGTCTCCAGCTGAACTGAAAGGTCCAGAATGACATCAACACTCATTTGGTATTGGTAAAGGTATCATCTGTGCTTGTAGTTCTTTTATAAAGAATTGTACAGTGTGGAGAAGAAACGTCCCAAGATGAGAAAGATGCTTAAAGTCTAGGATGGGGATTGGACATTATACAATGTCATGTCTCGAAACTTCTATTGATCAAAGAGTAGCCAATATATAAGAGGACAGGAAATGGACTCATCACCATTGCCATCACCATGGTTGTCCTTGTTATTTGGTGTGTGAATATGCATAGTGTGTGTGTGGTACATGTGCATGTGTGTGTGCAAAGTGTCACATCCATGCATGGGCATAGACCAGAGGAGGACAAAAGCTGTCCTGCTCTATCACCGTCTGCCTTATTTGTAGGGACGTGATCTCTCACTGCTAGGCCGACAGCCATCAAACTCCCGCCATCCTCCACAACACTGGAATTACAGGTGCGTGGCTAGGCCCATTTTTTTATGTGGGTGCTTGGGATTTGCACCCAGACTACATCTTTTGATGGGGATAGTGGCAAAGAACTTTCAGCCAGCTTTACTAGATCATGGTGGGTGTAATTGTGGTGGGGGGAGGTTATGTTTTCATATACATGTGCAGGTGTCCCTCACTGGCTGGAGACTCAGCAAGTACACTAGACTAGCTGTCCAAAGACTACCAGGGATCCATGTGTCTCGGCCCGCCTCCACCTACCCAGCAATGGGATTACAAGTGCATATCATGCTCTGCTTGTATGTGGGATCTGGGAATCAAACTCAGATCCTTAATACTTGCAAAGCTAGCACTTCAGCAACTGAGCCATTTCCCCAGTACTCTTATTCAAGCCTGTCCCCGGCCAGCGACCATGGGCTCAACTGGGCAAATTACCACATGACTGAAGATTAAGGCCCATTGGTTCACTTGGTGATTGTGATAGAGACCTTTTAACTGTCAACTGGACGCAACCTAGAATTACCCTGGGAGAGAGTTTTAATGGATGTAACTAAGCTGGCTGAGGAGTTATATAGATCCGTTTGGCCTGTGAGCATGTCTATGAGGGATTGTCCTTATTGTTAATTGTGAGTGGCACCATTCCTGACACACAGAGTCCAGAGCAGCGTAAGAGAGGAGAAAACTAGCCAAGATCAAGCAAGCAAGCACGTGTGTTTTTTCTCTCAGCTCTTTTTTGTTTTCACTTTGTTTTTTGACACCAGGTCTTACTATATAGTTCTGGCTGGCCTGTAACTTTCTATATAGACAGCGCTCACAGAGATCTGCCTTCCTTTGCCTCCTGAGTGCTGGGATTAAAGGTATATACCCCTACAACCCTCTTGTTGCTTTTGACCGTGGACGTGTTGCCTTAAGTTTCCGCCTTGACGTCTCCACCATCATGGGCTCTAACCTGGATTGTAAAATGGAATAAAACCTTTCTTCCTTAAGTTGCTTTTTGTCGAGGTATTGTCACAGCTACAGACACGAAACTAGAATAGTCAGTAGTAACCATTTATGAGCACTATCCATGATCTTGGAATTAGTGACACTAGGAAGGCTTAGCTCCATCCCTCTTCGGGTGACCAAGCCTTGAGTTCATCTATTATAGTTCAGTGTGGCTGTAGGTCCCTCAGATAATGGCAGTGTGACAACGGGGGTACCCAAACTGAGGTTGATAGAAGCAAAGGAGGTGGCCAGGGATGGAGGGGTGGGCAGTGGTAAGGACTAGCATGGCCAGAGTGTGGCCTGCTGGGCGAGATGTCAGCAGAACTGGGTGAGACCTCAGAAGCTAAGAGCAAGGGATGCCCAGAGATGGCACCACCCATTCTTCTACTCATGGATATTTTAGGTGTGGTCCCATATATTATCAAGTTGAATCTGTTATGGGAAGAGGGTATGTTATCCAGTGAACAAGAAAAGGACAGCTTTTGAGTTCTGCACGGTGTGGGCTGACTCGCTTCCTTGTCCCCAGCCCCAATCTTCACTCAGCATCTGGCCCCAGTGGGGGCTTATGGACTGTGGGGCAAAGAGGCTAATCCAACCTCATCCTGAACCCCCAGTTCCTCTGATGGCCGACCCCACAGTAATCTCTGCTCCTGACCACCCAGCTGGTCTCATAGGGGTCTCATAGGAGATCTGGAGAAGGCTACTTCTTTGAGAATGAGTACTGTCCATAGGTGCCACACAGACAAAACTCCAGACCCTACCACATGGGAGCTGAAGAGATAGTTCAGTGGTTGAAAGCCTTTGCTGTTCTTTCAAAGAACCTGAGCTTCATCAGGTGGCTCATCACCTCATCACTCCAGCTCCAGGGGGTCCGATGCCCTCTTCTGGCTTCTGCAGGCACTATCATATGGGTGGCATGCACACACAGCCACACATGTAGACATAAATAAAAATATATTTCAAAGTATGTCACAATGAAATTGAATTCAGTTGACACAAGGAGGCTGCCCCACGCTGTGGGGGTTGAGATGGACGTGACTTCAAAGTTCCCAGAGGCCTGAATCTGCCCGGGCCTCAGGCCAGTTTCCGGCCTGGCAAGGACAGGGTGGATGGTATGCCGACTTTGCTACAATCTATAGATTTTTGTCTTGCTTCCCTGGGGATTGTCCCAAGCAACCTGGCCTGTGGTTGGGGGAGGATAGGGCAACAGCCTCTCCAGCCACCCTCCCTTGGCTTCGCCAGCCTGCTGATTGTCTTGGCCACAGTGGTGGGAACCCCTGCCAGCTTGCTCTCCCAGCAGGAGAGAGCACAGAGTCTGTCCTTTCCCAGCTCAGCCCATCCTTGTTGAAACTGTTGCAGATCTCTGTCATGGCTGCTGGGACTTCCGGTGTAGGCCTGTGGAGAAAGTGTGGCGACTGGTCTTGGAGGGACAGCAGGAAGGATGGCCACCTTGAGTACCTCACTCAACAAGCAGCATACCGGGGACAGGAGGGAGCTGGATGGAAGGCGCTAAGACATGGGACGTACCCCATCTCAGGAATGCACTTGCTGCATGACCTGGACAAGTCACTCCAATTTTCTGAACCTAAGTCTGTTTGAAAGATGAATTTGGTCTCAAACTTTACGAGATTATAGGGAAGGAAGGGCCGAAGATGTGGCTCAGTCAGTAGAGTGATCTAGCGTTCATGAAGCCTTGGGTTCCGGCACAGCATAAACTGGGTGTGGCATCACACACTTGTAATCCCTGCACTCAGAAGGCAGAGGCAGGGAGATCAAAAGCTAAAGGTCATCCTCAGTTACACAGTGAGTCTGAGATCAGCCTGGGCTATATGATATCCTGTAGGCTTAGCCGTTGAGAGCATATACTAAACTTGTAGAAGACTCAAACTCAGTTTCCAGCACCCATATCAGGCAGCTCACCACTACCTGTGACTCCAGGTCCAGGGGACGTGATATGATACCCTCTTCTGGTCCCTATTGGCACCAGAACTCACATATACAAACACAGGCACACAGAATTAAAAATAAAAATGAAATCTCCCTTTAAAAATCATGCATCAATAAATTTAGTAACTACTAACCAAACAAGAGACAGCATGAGGAAGATTAAACCAGCGAATGTCTATGAAGACCCTGTCACAGCAAAGCGCCTTAGTTTGCCGTCCGAGCTACGATAAAGCACCATCCCAGCAAGACTTGAGGAGGAAAGGATTTATTTAGCTTACCCTTCCATGAGGTAGTCAGGGAGGGAACTTACGGCAGGAACCGGAGGCAGGAACTGAAGCAGTCTGCGGAGGAGCTCTGCTTACTGGCTTGCTACTCCTACCTTGCTCAGCCTGCTTTCTTATGTATCCCAGGACTCCCTGCACAGGAGCAACACCACCTATTGTGTGCTGAGCCTTCCACATCAATTATTAATCAACAGAATGTCCTACACACTTGCCTGCAAGCACTCTAATGGAGGTATTTCTTCAATTAAGGTTTCTTTTACCAAATTACTCTAGCTGTGTCTAGCTGTGTCTAGCTGTGCTGACAAAAAAATCAACCAGTACAGATGGCCCCTTGTCAATTTGACACATCAATTCATTACTATTAAGCCATGATCTTTCCTTTCTTGTTCACACCCAGTATCTCATATTAATATTAATATCCAATATAAAATATCCAATATCCAAATATTAATATCCAATATAAAATCCAATTAAAAGTCCCACAGTCTTCAAGAATTCAAACACTTTAAAAATTCAGTCTCTCTTAAATATCCAGTCTTGGGACTGAAGAAACAGCTCAGTGGTTAAGAGTCCTTGTTGGTCTTTAATTCCCAGAACCATCATGGTGGCTCACAATCACCTGTAACTCCAGCTACAGGGATCTGACGCCTTTATATGGTCTCTGTGGGCACTAGGCATACACATAGTATACATACATGCATTCAGGCATAACCTCATACACATAAAATAAATTTTACATATACTCTTTAAAAGTTTTCTCACCTGCAGGCTCCTGTAAAATAAAAGAAAAAATAACTTTTGTACTTTTTTACTTCAAAGAAGAAAGAACCGGGTCACAGTCACAATCAAATAATAGCAAAACCCAATTCCAACAGTGGAGATAGTTTAGCATATGCTGTCTTGGACTTACGATCTCCGGGCTCCCAAGAGCTCTACTTCCCCAGCTCTGCTATTCACAGCACAGCTTGCCTCATAGGCTCAGGCCAGCTCCACTCTGCAGCTGCTGCTGTCCTTGATGGTCGTTCCACGATACTGGTGTCACCTGTACGTTGAGGTCTCCACTGCAACTAGGCTGCACCCCCAACAATGGCCTTCTTGGCCTCTTTTCAAGGACTCTGACTCTGCTGCACGGTGCCAAGCCTCAATGTCTCTCAATGACCCTTTCAATCCTGGGGCTTCTACTGCGCTATCACCAATGGCCTCTTCTGGCTTCTCACAGTGCTAAGCCTCAGCTGCTTTCCATAACCCTTTCAGGACTTTAAAACCAGCACTGACACCTGGCACATCACCAAGTTTGGCTGCCCCATGAAACACGGCCTTGGCCTCCTCTGAACCACGGCTTCTGCGTGCTGACCCTCAGGAAATACTCCCAGAGGATTTTATCTCGATGGCGCTGGTCTCTTCTTAATCACAGCTGATTTCTCAGCTAACCAGCGTCAGGTGTTCCCGTAAAGCAAAGGTCTACTTCCGTGGTGATGGTCTCTTTTTAATCATGGCTGAAGTGACACACTTCCTCCTACAAGGCCACACCTCCTAATAGCGCCACTCCCTGGTAACCTAGCATGCAAATCTCAGAGCCTATGGGGGCCATTCTTATTCAAACTACCACACCAAGTCCTGCCAGACCACTCTCAAATCCATCCTCATAGTCCCTTACGGACAGTAGAAAGACTTTTCTGTTGGTCGTGAATGAAACTCTGGTCTGATTTCTTGCGGGAGTGAGAAAGATTGGGTTGTTTGCAGCATGCTGGTTGGCTTGCGAAATCACTGGCTCACCTTTGACAATGGGAAGGTGAAAAACTGTAATTTCAGCTTCATCTAAGATACAGTTTCAAATGAACGCCAGTGTGGAATATCACCAAGGGAGATCTGTGGAAACGTTGTATGTCCATCACAAATCTCTACAAGTTCTCCCACTGAGATGGACCCTGCTGGGGCAGTTCAGCAAAGAAGACAAGGAAGCACTTTCATAGGTGTAAACTCTGCCAGACCTCAGCAGAGGGAACCTCCATCCTGGCCAGCACCAGACTCCATAGTGAAACCCAGAGCCTCTGGTGTTTTATTCTTTCAGAACTCCTCAGGTATTCTACTGATAGCACATGCAGATCATTAGCAATCAAACATCCCCCACAGAAATCCAACACCTGCAGACAATACCAAACACCTAGGGTAGCCCCTCACCCAACAATGCCAAAAACAATTATTTTAAACCCAATTAAAAACAAGCTACAACAGACAGGACCAACTTGAACTCTGAACTCTGAACTTCCCTCTCTAGCTACCACCTTGGAGAACCTTAGAGCAATGGAACAAAGAGCAGGGGAGACGACTCAGTTGGTAAAGGGCTTGCTGTGCAAGCATGAGGATCTGAGTTCAACCTCCAGGAACCACATAAAAACCAGGCCCAGTAACGCACACCTGTGACCCCAGCACCGGGGAGGTGGAGTCATGAGTCAGAGAGGCAGGACCACCAGCCTAGCCAAACTGAAATGGCAAACTCCAGACTCAGTGAGAGACCTTTTCCCAGAAAATAAGGTGGCGTGTGATGGAGGAAGGCTCCCTCCATCAGCCTCTGACCTCTGGTCACACACACGTGTGTACACACAGAGACCATTGGAGCAGAAAGGGCCTCAGTGGTCAAACAGGCTTGTGACTTCCCTTGCACATAGTCCTCAATGGTCCATCCGGACATAAAGCCACTCCTAGCTCAGCCCTCCTCCAAATTCTGACATGAAGTATTATGAAGCATAATGAAATAGAGTTTGTTCTAAACTACAGTGTGTGTGTGTGTGTGTGTGTGTGTGTGTGTGTGTGTGTGTTATGTGTGTGCAGTAGTATATTGTATGTGTGGAGGTCAGAGGTTAATGTCACTCACCATCATATCTATCTATCTATCTGTCTATCTATCTATTGATTGACTTATTTGTTTTTGTTTTTGAGACAAGATCTCCCTCTGTAGCCCTGGCTAGCCATGAACTTGCTATATAGAACAAGCTGGCCTCCAACTCACCAAAAGCCACCTGCGTCTGCCTCTGCCTCCAGAGTGCTGGGATTAAAGGCTTGTGCATCATACCTAGCTCCACCTTGATTTTTAAGACAGGCTCTCACTGAACCTGGAGCTCACCCATTCATCAAGACTAGCTGGCCAACAAGCCCCAGGGACCCTCCTGTCACCACGTCCCCGGGGCTGGGATTACAGGTGCACACCGCCACACCTGGCTTTATTACCTGGGTGCTGGGGACCTCGTATTTGCGTAGCAAGCATTTGACTAACTGAGCTATCTCTCAAGTCCCCCAACCGTGATATCTTGAGATAATTTGTTACGTAGTCACAGACGACTGGAACCTTCTCCAAAAGAAATCCATGCATATGGGTGCCAAACGACACACACAAAAATGTTTATTAAACCGTTGGAGCAAGCAAAAAAAAAAAAAAAAAGCTAGAGACAACAATGTTCTCCATCAAGGGGAAACCGATGTGGACGACGGCCACAGAGTCTTACTGTGGGGTAGATGTCAGCAGCAGAGGGCAGTGGTGGGAGGTGCCTGTGAGGACAGGACCTTGGCTCAGCAAGGTGAACCCAAAAGCAAGTGGCAAGTAGGGACAGCCTGAGCGCTTTTATACGAAATCTTAAATGATGCAAAGCAGCAGGGTATTTTGTTTGAGAATACTTCTCTACAGAGTGAAAACACAACCGCAGGCAAGAAGTGAAGCTAGAAAGGAGAGGGTGGGGAGCTGTGTGTAGGGAGATGTTTCCTGGGTTTTGTTCCCTTTAAGAAAAACCTGGGGGCCTGGGGAGGTGGCTAGTTGAGTAGGGCGCTTGGCACACAAGCCTGAGGACCTGAGTTCGAATCCCCAGCGCCAATGTAAATAGGTTAGCCACAGCAGTGTGTACTTCGCCGGGGAGGGTTACTAGGACTTGTTGACTAACCTAGACCGGCTGAGTCCTTGAGGAGACGCTGCCTCAGACAAGAGAGTGGAGAGCTAGCTAGCTCAGTCAGTAAGATGCTAACTGTGCCAGGACGAGGACCAGAACCCACGTAAAAGAAGCCAGATGTGGTGGCGCACGCTGTGGTCTCAGCACCAGGGAGAAAGGCACAGGCAAGAACCTTGGGTTTGTGGGTCAGCCATCCTAGTCTCCCCAGCCATTCCTACACTGGTGAAGGACTTCATCTCTAGGGGGGAAAAACAAACTTGGACAGTGGTAGAGGAAGTCAGCTGACATTAACTTCTGGGTTCCACAGATAGACACGTCCCTGTGCACCCACATTTCATTGGCCCACGAAATGTGTGCAGACACAAAATAGAAGATACGGTGGGGATGGTAACAAGTTGTCCTCTGACCTCAATAAGCATGCTGTGACACACACACCTCCACACACATACAGCACACACACACACAAAGTAGTAAAACGCCATCGAAGAGGCTGCCACAAGCAAAACGCAATGAAAGGGATGACCTTTTAAACAGTGTCCCCAGACTTCCAAATGCTATACAACACACACACACACACACACACACACACACACACACACACACACACACAATGATAAATAAATAAATAAATTGTAAATGGAGAATCACCAGCATGGTGTAATCCATTTCTTTTCCCCCTGTGGTTCCAGAACTTTCCATGTGTGACATGTACCCCTTATCTGTTGTCTCACATTTGCTCTCACTCTCGGGAGACCCTCATCCCCTCCACAGCAGCTCCCTCAGACTCCCAGCACTCTTGGCCATCACCCTCAGTCACCTTCAGTGTCTCCTTTCACGTTCCCACTAGAAGAAATTTTCTGGGCTCTTTACTCGGGAGTGGGGTTCCCGGCCCAAGAGACTATGCAAACGAAATCAAAATAAAAACTGTTTTCCAGTCACACCTGTTCCCACTCCCACACTCGGCGGTGCACAAAGGCCTCGTCTCCCCACACACCTGTCAACACCTGGTATCCATTACCCACCCTCCTGATTTGCCATTCTGATGGGCACAGAGTGGGAACTCACTCAGGATTAACACGTCATTCGTGATCAAGAGCTGGGACATCCCTGCACATGTGTCTTAGTCACTAGGGATTCATCATCTGAGATTTATCTACTCGTGGGCATCACCGCCTGTCTCTTTTGTTGGTTTGCTTCTTTTTGTTTATTGTTGTTTGTTTCCATGTCACTTGCTTCTGTGTGTGAGTACACAAGCTCGTGAGTGTGGGTATATATATGTGCCTTGGCACGTGGGAATCGGGGTCAGCCGCAAGTGTTCCTTATGCAGATTGTATTTTTGTTCTTAAGGTGTGTGTGTGTGTGTGTGTGTGTGTGTGTACACACACACACACACACACACACACACACATACACACCACATGCATGCCTCGTGCCCTCGGAGGCCAGAAGAGGGCATCAGATCCTTGGAACTGAAGTTACCGGAGAGTTGTAAACTACCGTGAGGGTGGTAGGGACAAAACCTGGGTTTTGCAAAAGCAGCAAGTGCTCCTAACTGCTGAGCCATCTCTCCTGCCCCTCTACGTTATTTCTTTGAGACAAGGTCTCTCACTGGACCTGTTGCTCAGTGACTGGATACACTGATAACCAGGCCGTGATCTCCCTCTCTTCCCTTGCCCCGCCTCTCTTCCCTTGCCCCGCCTCTCTTCCCTTGCCCCGCCCTTTTGCAAGGAAAGCACTTCACTCACCCAGTTAAACCTCCAGTCCTGAGTTGCTGTTTTAAGACAGGGTTGCACTCCGCAGCCCAAACCGTCCTGGAACTCACTGTGTCGCCCAGACTGCACATGAGCTTGCAGCAGTCCCCCTACCTCAGCCTCATGAGTGCCTGTAATGCAACCGCCAGGCACGGTGCTTTTCCAAGCGCAGATGGTGAACTCAAAGCACATTCTTGCTCTCAAACTTAAAAGCCCAGTAGAGTGCTTGTGTCGTATACACAAAGGCCTGGGCTTGTACCTCAGTATCTCAGAAACCAGATATGGTGGTGGCTAGTCTCCTATAGTCCCAGCATTCAGGAGGTAGAGACAGGAAGATCAGACGTTCAAGACCATCCTCAATCAAATTATGAGCTCTGGGCTGGCCTGTGCTGCACATATCATATATATATATATATATATACATATATATATATATATATATATATGTATATATATATATATATATATGCATTTCTCCTTGTGTAACATCTGAGCTGGTGGCTGTTCGGGGAAAGACAACAATCCCAAGGTCCGGGAATTTTCTTGATCCTCTAGTCCCTTGGACATGATCTTCACCATCCCAAATGAGATTCAGCTGTTCTAGAAGGCGAGAGGTGTTCTTTATGTCACCTACATGTCTTTCTGTTCATATTCTATTGGCTGTAATTTGGTCCCAGGCCATAGCTCAGAGCTCTCATCAGATAGAAAATAAGCTAAGAATTCTGTCTGGTGGAAAGCCGGGCAGCCACGTGCTTGGCTAAACCCTGGGATATCCAGACTCGGCGAGAAAGAGGATACGGTGAAACCAAAGAACAAAACAAGCAATTTTGCTCGTCTTTTCTAACTTGATACCCACAGCCATCTATTTATTCTTTTGTACAAGCTTTAGAATGGCGTTGTTGAACTCTCCAAGAAGCCTAGTTGAATTTTTATTAGGAAGCAGCGATTGGGGTTCAGAAACTTTATTGTGTCCGTTCATCCTGCCTGTGTACACAGAACCTGATTTTTTGTTTTCTTTTCAATTCTTTCAAATCCCCCTTTAGCAAAGAGGTTTGCTGTTTCTCTCCAAGACGGTCTTGTTCAGGGAGATTTTTGTCAGGTAAATCTTAGTTTCTGTGATATTGCAAGCAGATTGCTCCCTGCTCCAGGATGTTCTTTCTACAAACCATGAGCTAAGAAATATTTTCATAGTTTTCATAAAAAGGTATTTAAAAGAGAAGAAGGAAATGAAGAGGAGGGGAGGGGAAGAGATGGCAGAGGAGAGAAGGGAAGGGAAGGAGGAAGATGAAGAGAATAAATTTGCTCAAGAATCTTCAAGTAGCCCACCAAACCAGAGCTAGTTACTGTCTAACCATTGCCCGCAATGTCGCTGACATGCCAGTCCGTCTGACTTTTCTCAATATTCTAAGAACTTTCCTGTTGATCAGCTTGGGTTCCCATGCATTGATCACATCCTCAAATGACAGTCATACTTCTTTAGTCCTGTGTCTCTCATGCTTTTTCCTTGTTCTAAGCTTTGGCCCAAACCAATTATAATGTGTTAAAAGAAGAGGAAAGAGAGGGGATGCTCAACAGGTGCCTTAGGGCTTCTAGCGCTATGATAAATACCATGAGTGACAGCAGCTTGGGGAGAAAACTGTTTATTTCAGCCCACAACCCTCAGATGACACTCCATCACTGAAGGAAGTCAAGACAAGAAATCAACGCACGACCCTAGAGGCAGGAGCTGAAGCAGAGGCTGAAGAGGAGTGCTGCCCCCTGGCTTGCTCAGTCTGCTTCCTTATCTACCCCAGGGCCACCTGCCTAGGAATGGCACCGCCCACAGTGGGCTGAGCCCTCTCATACCAATCATCAATCAAGAAAATGCCCCACAAACTTGCCCATAGGCCAATCTGATGGAGGCATTTTCTAAATCGAGTTTTCCTCTTCGGAGATGACTCTAACTTGTGCCAGGTTAACAAAAAAACTAACCGGCACAGCAGTAGGTAAAGGTACTTACTTCCAGTCCTGGTGGCTTGAGTTTCATCTCTGTAACTCACAAGGTCAAAGGAGAGAACCAACTCCTGCAAGTTGTCCTCTGACCGCCACATACCTGCCATGGCATCTGCACGCATGTGACCCACATGTACATACACACACACACACACACACACACACACACACACACATGCACACACCACACACACACTAAATAGATTAATGAGAGAAAAAAAAAAGTGTGGTTAACCAAAGCACAGTGACTTTGTTCTAAATCTGAGTGTGAACGGTCCTAGGACATCTTCATTAATCACGATCCTTCTAAGTGTTTTTGGTATCTAGTCTTTATAAAACGGAGGAAACTGAGCTGGTGAAATGGCTCAACTGGTAAAGGCACTTGCCGGGCAAGCCTGACCACCCGAGTTTGATTCCAAAGCCCACAGAAGTAAAAGGAGAACCAACTCCACAAGGCTGTCCATGGGCCTCCACACACACGTTGTGGCACCTGCACCACCCCATCCCATCCATAAATCATGCCCACACAGTAATAATAATAAAACGAAATAAGCGCCTAAGGAAGTCCCTCTGTTCTTGGTTTCCTAAGAGGTTTTTCACCGGTATCCCTCAAGAGCTGTGGAATCTGTGGTGCCTTGGCCTTTTTGTTCATGAATGGCAAGAATTTCATTGATGGGTTTCCTAAAGCTGCTCGCGGCTTTGAACATCTCAAACTATATGTTCTGAAATAGGACTAAAAATATGTCAGGGTTGGGGAAATGACTGAGGTGGTAAAGGATCCGCTGAACAAGGGTGAGGGCCTGAGTTCGCTCCCCCAGGACTACATTTTAAAAAGCCAGCCATGGCAGTATCTGCGATCTTACAGGCAGACACCGAATACCTGGGGCTCACCAGCCAGCCAGTCGAGTTGAATTGTTGAGTTCTAGGCTTGGTGAAAGAACCTGTCTCAAAAATAAGGTGGAGAGTTTCTGAGGAAGACAGCTGATATCAACCTCAGACCTCCGTATGTGTGCATGCACACGCATCTATAGCACACACCGGCATGCACACATACATGCACACAAGCCATGTATTTCCTTACCAGGTCTCAGATCTAGGTTTTACTAACTAGCTAGGTTGAATTAACTAGGTCAATGCCTGTGGGGTCCAAGTTAGTTATACTAACTCACTTTATTAAATGAACTGGCATCTTTCCTGATTTGTCTCATTCTGGAACAAAATTTGGAGCAGCAATCACACATTCTTTGAAGGTTTAATAGAACTTACCTGGTAAGACAGCCTGAGCCCGAGGCCAGGGAGCCGGCTCCACGGGCCACCGTGTCTGCCGCCAGCCGAGCCTGAGTCTGGTCTCCACGCCCACATAGTAGAAGGAGAACCAGCTCCTGCAAGTTGTCCTCTGACCTCCACACACATGTCGTGGTATTTAAATGCCCCCAATACGTACACACCTATGTTAAATAAATATGTAAATAAATTTTTAAAAAGACCACCTGACTCTAGATTTTTTTAAAATAAAAAATCCTGGTTATCATTCAAATTTTGGGTTGATTGCCTGGTTTGCTTTTTTTTTTTTTTTTTTTGGGAACAAGGTTTCACTACGTAGCCCAGGCTAGACTCAAACTCATAGTCCTCAGGCCTCCATCTCCCAAATACTGGGATTATGTGGCTCCAGAGATTAAACCCAGGGTTTCACACATGCTTGGCAAGTACTGTGCCAACAGAGCCACCCTAGACCATTGCTTCCTGGATTCTTGGGTTTTGACTCATGTGCCTATAGCGGTATGTTTTCCCGGGATGGCTTCTTAGCTGAGTCCTGCGGTATGGATTTACAGCATGTCGAGGGTTGTGTGATGTTCCCTACAAACGTTCTCTTTAACCCGGGTCTAATTTACTGGGAGGTTCTTTTGTTTCCAGACTTATGGGCATCCTGTACCACTGATTTACGGCTTCTTTCAAACACTGTGGGACTTTCTTGGAGCTGGAGGATAACTTTCATGGACACTCCATGCATGCTTGTGTGCGTGTGGCTGGGGGGTGAGGGGGGGGTGGCTGCATTCTCCACATTACTATTTGGATTTAGAATCCCCCCACCCCTGCAAGGGCCCGGGTCTTAATGACTCAGTCCTACTACTTGGCACTGCAGGGAGGCAATGAACTTTAAGGGATAGAGCCCAGTCAGAGGTCTCCAGGACTCAGGGATGGGCCCTCCAAAGAGTCTGTGGTCTCTTCCTCTTTCTGTCTTTCACCTTATAACCATGAGGTACGAGGTTACATTCTGCCTCACATGTACCATGATGTTCCACTGGGGGCAAAGCAGCAAAGCCACCATTCACAGGTGGGCCATCCACAGCCATAGCCAAAATAGCTTCCTCTTCCTCCTCCTCCTCTTCTTCCGCCTCCTCCTCCTCTGCCCCCTTCTCCTCCTACCCCTCCACCCCCTCCTCCTCCTCCTCCTCCTCCTATTGCCTCCCCTCCTGAGTGCTGAGACAATAGGTGTTCACCACAAGGCCTGGTGTAGGAGACCCAGGTATGGAACCCAGGGACTCCTGCATGCTAGGCAAGCACTCTGCCATGTAAGAACTCTTTCTAGCCCCAATTCAGCCACGTCACCTCTTTCTTTCAGGTGGAGGATAAAAGGACCTTCAGCTGAGTTGGTAACAGCCCAAATGCTTCCTTGCCCGAAATATCATGGGAGACATGCACCAGATCTCTCTGCACCCGCTCGCTCTCTGCATTGGGTGCCATGACTCTTCCCTCTGGAATTTTCTCCCAGGGCTTACTCAGTGCCTCATAAATACCCACTTGCCCTTCCAGATCCAACTCTTAACCACAGTGTCCCCACAGACACTTGGCCTCCAGCCAGGAAGTGCAATCTTCAGCCCCCTACTGTGCCACACCCTCCCACTTCTGAGCCCCTCCCAGTTCACTCCTCCACCCTAGACTCTCTCTGAATGGCTCCTCTCCCATCTCCTCCTGCATTGCCCCAAGGCTCAGCTCACCTCTTTTTTTTTTTTATTTATCTTAAATTATTCATCTGTTTATTATTTATTAAGTATTATGTCCCCACTTCTCCCTACTCGTGCCCTCTCCTCCCCAGACAATTTCAGTTTTGCTTGCATGTCTGCTATGCAGTTCTGAGTTTATGTATCTGTAAAGTCTAGGGCCCACAAATGAGAGAAAACGTTTGATGTTTGTCTTTCTGAACCTAAGACTTAATTCACTTAACATGATCCTCTTCACTAGAGCCCATTTTACTGCGAACAGCATAACTGTATTATTTTGTTTGGTTTGGTTTTTGTTGTTGTTTGGTTTGGTTTTGTTGTTGTCTTTTGTTGTTTTTATTTTGAGACGGAATCTCTCTATGTGGCTCTGTAGTCCTGGCTGTCCTGGAGCTCACTATGTAGACCAGGCTGGCCTTGAACTCACAGAGATCTTCTTGCCTCTGCCTCTGCCTCTGCCTCTGCCTCTGCCTCTGCCTCTGCCTCTGCCTCTGCCTCTGACTGACTCCGCCTCCGCCTCTGCCTCTGCCTCTGCCTCTGCCTCTGACTGACTCCGCCTCCGCCTCTGCTAGATAACTGTATACTTTATGGCTGGAAAAACATCCCTTGTCTTAGTTACTTTTTATTTATGTCTGTGATAAGAGACTATGACCAAAGCAACTTATAAAAGAAAGCATTTAATGGGGGCTTAGAAGGTGAGTCCGTGACCTTCATGTTGGGGAGCTTGGCAGCAGGCATGGGGTTGGAGCAGGGCTAAGAGCTCACATCTGATCCGCAAGCATGAAGCCGAGAAAGAGCTAAGAGTCATGTGGGCTTTTGAAATCTTAAAGTGACACACTTCCTCCAACAAGGCCACACCTCCTAATCCCTCCCAAACAGTTCCACCAACTAGAGACAAAGAATTCAAGTATCTGAGCCTAAGGGGCCATTCTTATTCAAACTGCCATATCCACTGTCTGTATACACCACATTTTCTTAGCTATTCCTCTGTTGATGGGAACTCAGGTTGGTCCCATAGATGATTAACTATTGCGGATACTGCCGTGAATACTGATACGTGACCATTTTTCCCTTCTTAATTTATTTTATTTTATTTCATTTTCTTTTATTTTACTTTTTTGAGACAGGGTCTCTAGTGCTGGGATTGAAGGCCTGAGCCACCATACCTGCCTTCAGCCTTTTCTCTCAAATACATCCCACCAGGGCTAGAGAGATGGCTCAGTGAGCGAGCATATTTGTTCAAAACCATGAGGACCTGAGTTCAGATCCAAGCACCTACACAAGAAGTCAGGCTGGCTGCACCTAATGATGTCAGAGAAAAGGGCGGTAGGATCATTTGGGCTGGCTGGCTGGCCACGTCTAGTTCAGTGAGCAAAACTGTCTGAAGGAACAGGGCTAAACGTGATAGAAGACATCCTCCATCGGCCTCTGGCTTCCACACGAAACCGCACATACATACACATTCATACACACACTCACACAAACACTCAAGAAAAATAAAAAGGCCATCAGAATGCCTCAGTGTGTCGAGACCCTTGCTGTCGACCCTGAAGACTTGAGTTTGATTCCCCAGGACCCGTGTGGTATCAAGGGAGAACCAACTCTCAAATGTTGCCCCTTGACCTCCACATATGCACCCTACACTAAAGAAACAAACAGACAAACAAATAGATGTAATTGCTTAAATGATAAATTAAAGTTAAATGTTTGGACGCTTTCTGACACGCCCTGCATACATGTGGCGTCCCCCTGTGTGCTGTGCTGTGCCTAGTCTTGGGTAAACCTCAGCTGTCTGTGCAGGGGTTACATTTGGAATTTAGGGCCAAATCCATGGGCACAGAGGTCCCGGCAGGTACTCTCAGCATGCTAGAAGCTGCCTGCTCCCACAGGTCATAGCGCCTCGGCCCCACCATCAGAAGTGTTGAGGATAGAGGCTCAGCCAATGAGATGATCTGATTTCTCAAACTCTGGCACAAGAACCCCACCCTGAGCCATGAGGACCAGCCAGTGTGGCCAGCAGTTGCCTCTGCTTCAGCATCTGGCCCAATGCACATCAGGAAGGCATCAAATCCAGGCAGGGGGTGGGTCGCCATGGAGAAGCCACAAGCTCAGAGCGCTAAACAAAGAACAACGAAGAGCAGTGAAGAACAGAGTTGGGCAGAACATTCTAGAAGAAAGGAGGAAGGAGGAAGTAGTGGCATCCTTGATCGGTGTTCTGCCCCACAGGGCCTGGTGTGGGGAAGCTTTGAGCCCCTCTTAGAAAACCAGTTCCTCACCGCAGACTGCTCCCAGCTCCTCCCAGCTCCCTCAGCCCATTCCCTCAGAATTGGAATGAACACCTAACTAATCGGGGTGGGGTGCACCACCCACTATCAGGCCTGGGGTGCTACTTGGAAGCCAGGTATTGGAACCCAGAGCCATCCCAAGACTGAGGTGAAGCTGTGGTGGTAGGCTGGCTTGAGGGTGGTAGGGATGGGCTTTGTCTCCAGGCCACGTGTGTAACACCCATGCTGGCCTTAAACTCACTCAACAGTCAAAGACACCCTTGAATTTTTGGTCCTCCTGCCCCCCCCCAAGTGCTCAGGTTACAGGTGTGCACGGCTATACCTAGTTTACGTGGTGCGGGATTGGAACCCAGGGTTTCATACCTGGTGAGCAAGAACTCTACCAACTGAGCTACATCCCCAGCCCCTGTTTTATTTGTTTTCTACATGAGTAGCCCAGACTGACCTCAAACTGGTAATCCTCTACCTCAGCCTTCTGAACGCTGTGATTACAGGCATGCTCCAGCAAGCTCGGTCTGTTCTTGATTTTTTTTTCCTTAAGTAAATCACTCTGAAAAAAAGTGTTACATAAGCAATAATCTAGAAAGCTCCAGGAAATACGCCAATGGCAAGAAGCCGATCCCGTGTCACCGCTTTCAAGAGGCCCTCGTGGATGCTCCCGTCTCTGGGGAACCTACGGTTCTCTAACAACCTAGTGCTCACACAGCTACCACTCAGCAATCTCAGATTCCCCAAGCCTTGGCTCTGTCCTGTCAGGACTAAGTCCTCAGGAGAAAAGGCTTCTGAGACTCATTGCTCTGTGTTCTATCCAGTCTGGCCACCACCCACGCCCTTCAATAGTGCATGCATAAAACAGTGCACTGTGTTCACACACACACACACACACACACAGAGTCACTACAGTCTCTGGGTTCAGCCCCATAAGCAACGGCTTAGGGACTCCTGATTTTGGCCCCAAAGGCTAACGCATGTTTCTGACCCCTGCCAGGCCCTCTGCTGGACTTCCCCAACCCTGCTCCTCACAAACCTGTTCCTGCCCACAACGTCTTAGATGTGCTGTTGTAGGGCACTGTCCATCTCTGCCTCCCAGGCTGCCCCTTCTCTCAGTCAGTGTCACCAGGCCCTATGGCTTGAGCCTCTGTGTAACTGTCACCTTTCCCTGCTGCAAGTTATAAACTTGTCACCCCAAGTTTATATAAGTGTCACCCCAGCCTTGGTGCATAGGAGCCCTTCATCAGCCATGAGTCCTCAAGATTCCTGGCAGACTGGACTACAGCTTCCCATCTCCCACGGAAAAGAGGGTGATGGGCACCAGCGTCCATGACACCCTACCCCTGAGCCGTGAGCCTCCAGCTTTTTCCACACAGGGCTTCACCTTATCTTCAGAGTGGTTTGTTCTTATTTTACGGGAAGAAAACTGGGGATCAGAGAGGCCAAAGGGATTCTGAAGACAAAGCCCTGCAGAGAGGGTCTCACATAGACAGACACTAGCTGTAAGGGGACTTTGTGAGTCAGGAAGGGCTTCTCATGCCTGAGGTTGTGGGCCAGCACAGTCCAGGGAGCGGCCAGAAAGGGCCTGGCTGGACAGAGGCCAGGCATCTAGCCAAACTTTTATTCCTACAGCCTACCTATTCCCTGCTGATCCCCAGTATCCAGCCCCAGGCCTGGTTCAACAGGAATAAGATGAATGAGCTGAGCTAGTGGGTGTAGCTAGGTGGTAGAGTACTTGTGTGGCATCCATAAAGCCCTGGGTTCAATCCCCAGCATTGCATAAACCGGACATGGTGGCTCATGCCTGTGATCCTAGCACTGGGAAAGCTGAGGCAGGAGAATTGCAAGTTTGAGGACAGCCTGAGCTACGTGGTAAGGTCCTGCCTCAAAAAAAGGAAGGAAATAGGGGCTGGAAAGATGCTCAGTGCTTAAGAGCACTTGTTGCTCTTCCAGAGGACCAGATTCAATTCCCAGCACCCACGTGGCAGCTCACAACAGTCTGTAACCACAGTTTTAAAGGATCCAACACCCTCTTCTGGTCTCCACGGCCACCTGGCAAATATGTGGTATATAAATATATAAAGATAAAACAAACACATAAACAAATATTTTTTTTAATTAAGTGAATGAATGAAGGAAGGAAGGAAGGAAGGAAGGAAGGGAGGAAGGAAGGGAGGGACGGAGGGAGGGAGGAATCGAGAGGGGGAGGGAAGGAGGCAAGCAGGTATTATGGCCTACCTCTTAGCAAAGGCAGGCAGAACTCTGTGAGTTCAAGGCCAGCCTGGTCTACATTGCGAAGTCCAGGCCAGGACAACCAGGGGTATACAGTAAGTAATTCCTTAGAAGGAATCTGCTGTTTGTACCTAGGAAAACAGGAAGTCACTCCATGGGGCCCCATCCTACCTCCAACGCATACTGCTGTAGAAGCTCCACAGTGGGCCTGCCTCAAAGGAGGGGCAAGGTAAGCGGGTAAGAGCCACTCCCTTCCCTCCTTAAAGGTCTCTTGCTGTAAGGCAGGATGGCGGGTGAGAAGACAGGGACTCAGATGTCGGTCTATCTCCAGGGACTCTGGGTTCCCCTCCATGCTATGCAGGACGCTGCCTCTTGCGGGTCAGTACCCCATCCTATCTCCCCTCCACTGGATGTACCTCTGTCCCCTAACTGTCCTGGTTTCCTCTGGTCCCCTCAGCCTCCCAGAAGGGCCCCCGTAGACCTGCCAGCTCCCTGGCTATGTCAGGGGCCCGAGGGGAGGGTCTGTTGCCAGTCTTGGGTCTGTGGTCTCCAGGGCCACAAGTGATCAGCAAGCATTTGTGAATGAACAAGGAGCAGCCTCTCCGACCAGCTATCTCCACCGGAGAGGCACTTCCCACTTCCGTGGCCAATGAAATGAGAATATTGTTTGCAACAAACAAATCAGTGGTAACTGGAGCATGACCCACTAGGACAGTGTTGCTACACAGTGCGATGTTGCCTGTATCCCCAGGTCCTGGGAAACTGACCACAACTCCTTCAAACAGGATGTGATTGGTGCGTTCAACTAAAAGTAAGTACCAACAAACTCAATGGGTAGCCCTAGCCAGGGGGAATCTAGGCGTTCTGAGGCTCTAGCTGCCTGAAAGAACCTCAGAGTCATGGAAGGTTATAGAAGCCTGGGGAGATAGGACTCCCCTAGAGGGTAAGGTAGCAAAGAACAATCCTGTCTCCCTGGGTCATCAAAGCCAGTCATGAGAGCCAAGGCCTCTGGGGCATGCCTGTTTTGTATGACACCCACAAAGGGACCCTGTTACAATAACACCTACCAGGCCCTCGCTCCTAGCTGGCAGAAAAGGACAGTATGTTTTTCATGGTGGGATAGCTCTGATGCCCATGAGGGGAACATGAAGCTCATGGCAGTAGCCCAGTGGAGACCCTGTCAGGCCCTGATGGCCTGGCCTCCTGGCCACCAACTGCCTGGCCTCTTAGCATCTAGCTATCCATCAGTCAGAGTCCCTTTGACCTCCTCTGGGATACTCCAAGTTTCCTCAGGGTAGAACCAAGTCGCTTTGGTTTTGACGGCCAGGTGGTCCATTTTCGAGATCCATTTGCTGAGGGCAGACACCATCTCATCATTCTGGTGCCTGGGTCTCGAGGACTCACAATAGTAAGTACCTCCCTGAGCAGGCTCCTCACTTCCTTACAGTCTTTTCCCTAGGAGGGAAAGGCTGGGGGAACCAGAAAAGTCCCTCACACTGGCGAAGCAGGTGGCGGTTGGCCCTCCTATGGCTGTGTCTGGAATACTGCGGAAGAAAAGCTGGCCCAACCCAGCAGAGAACTGGGCTGGTTCCTGTGGGGCTGATGGTGGAGAAGCCACAGCAGTGCCATTGGCAGCCTATCCAGGAGGTGTACGGAGCCACACAGAGAAAGGGCACTGGGGCTGGAGATGGAGCTGGGTTTGGCAGGATGTTTGCCTAAATGCACAAAGCCCTTCAACTCCTGAGCATTGCAGGAAACTCAGGCGCAGCTGGACCAGCCCATACTTTCAGCACTATGGAGCTGGAGTCAGCTCGGAGCTGCCCACTCTTGGGCTGTTTTCTGAAGAGGAAACTTTGCTTCCTTGCTCCCTCTGACTAAACTCTTGGCTACTTGAAGTAAGCAAAATGAAGAGGTTAAAGGCCATCCTCAGGTACCTATTCAGTTGGACTATCCTGAGCTACATGAAAAAGAATCAAAGAAAAAAGAGAGGAGGGAGGGAAGGAAAGGGAAGGGAGGGAGAAAGGGGGTGGGTACTAGAGACATGGACCAATCCATAGACGTTGGTCCAGCCTTGAGTAGGAGTGCAGGAGAAGGTGGGTTAAAAGCAGCCATGCCTCTACTCCCAGCAGCCCTGGTTCTAGAGAAGGCCCAGCAAGCTGCCTGGACACGTGGTACTACCTCTGCCTCTCTCTTTCAGCAAGTGGCTACATACATCTCCCTCCATCCTGTCAGCCCCCGCCCACCCCCAATCTGAGCATATTGATTTATTCTGTACTCAGGGACCTATGGCTCCCAACAGATAGGTCTTCTGCCTCCTGTCCCCCATGGGGAATTTGTCTCTTGTCCAGGTGCTGGGGCATGCAGGGAGAAGACTACCACTTCACACCAGGCCGTGGACTCTGTGGTCCTTATGTTTGGCATTGCTTTGCAAGGCAAGGAGCAGGTCCGCAACCCAGAAGTCACACACCGTTGCACAATTCAGCACTAGGCCCTTTGAGCTGGAACCTGTAACTAAGAGACAGAGGCCTGGTTCCCAACACATCGTCATATACTCTCTGACTGATAAATACCTATTGGGGTGAAAGAATTAATGAGTGAATGAATGAATGATTTTGATCACCTTCTCACTCTATACCAGGGGCTATTCTACGTCTCTCTGTTACTTCATCTCATCGTCACAGCAAGTCAAAGAGTAGGTATTGAAATGCTGCCCATTCTGCAAGGGAGAGCTTGGCTTGAAGTTCAACAGGTCCTATAGGAACATAGCTCAACCTTCATTCTCTGGAATTCTCCCATCATCCCCTGCTCTTGGAAAGCCTCTGGGTGAGGTCTGTGTGTGACTCGACAGGCTCTGAGAATACCCTGCCATCTGAGATATTTTGAAGCCTGGCACGGCTCCACCCAGGCTCCTGTTATCGAGCTAAGTGTCACTCTCTGCACACCCCCACCCACACTGGGATGAAGCAGACAGTAAGCCTTTCACACTCGAGCTCGAATTAGCCATGAGCAGCTCTCAGGCAAGACAAGTGGAGTCCCCTCTGCAAACCATGCTATCTTAGTACTTTCTCATTGCTGTGATCAAATACTCTGACAAAAGCAAATTAGAGTAAAGGAGGGTTTATCTTAGCTCACAGGTCTAAGTACAGTCCATCCTGATGGGAGAGTCAAGACAGCAGGAGCCCGAATCAGCTGTTCACATTGCATCCGCAGTCAGGAAGCAGAGAGCTGTGAATGAGTGTTAGTACATAGCTCCGTTTCTCTACTTATACTACCCAGGTGGTACCCAGAGAATGGTACCACCTACAAAATGGATCTTCCTACATCAACTAATGCAGTCAAGATAGCCCCTCACAGGCATGTTCAGAGGCCCATCCTCCAGATAGCTATGGATTCTTCCAGCATGACAATTAGCAACAGCCATCACCCATGCCCACCCTCATGTCTTCCCTCCCATGAATATCGTTTCCTGCCCTTCATTGAGCATTAGCTTGGATCTGGCTCTACGCCGGGAGCTGGCCACGGCTCTTCCCACTAGAATTCTCATGGGTATAGTAGTTGAGAGAACAGACTTGCTTTGCAGAGGACCCAAGTACAGTTCCCAGTACTGAAGTTATGTGGCTCACGACTGCCTGTGACTCCATCCCTAGGAGATCTGATGCCCCCTTCTGGCCTCTGCCAGCATCTGCACTCACACACACACACACACACACACACACACAGACACACACACATAAATAAATAATATAATTTTTTTATTTTAAAAAAGGAGTTAGTAAATATTTCATATTCCTCACAGGCTATGAGTATGGAAAGGGCCTCCAGCAGGGGAGATTAAATTGACTAGCGTTTGGCATGAGAGTTACCTGGAATCCCAGCATTTGGAAGGCAGAGACAGGGACACCCACCCTCCCCCTAGAGCAGTAGCTAGCTGGAATTGGTGAGCTCCAGGTTCAGGGAGCCATCTTGCCTCAATAAATAAAGATTGCTCAGTGACTAAAGGTGCTTGCTGCCAAGCCTGGCAACCTGAGTTCAGTCCCTTATCCCACATGTTAGAAGGAGACAACCAATTCCCATCAATTGTTCTCTGACCTCCACTATGGCATGCATATCATCTCCTCTTGACAAAATAAATAAATGATAAAAAAAACAAAGTCAATAAAATCAAGTGGAGAGCAAGCAAAGAGAATACCCATCGACCCAGGAATACACACACATGCACACACACACTCAAATATGTATATAAACAGGCCTACACCACACATGTGCACGCGTGCGTGCACGTGTGTGTGCGCGCGCGCACACACACACACTTCTATTTTAGTTCTGGGTCAAAGCAAGTAGTGAGTTTCTTTTTAATAGCATTTTTACTTGTTTATGCAGGAGTTAGAGTCGATTCCTTTTTTCTATCATGTGAGTGCCAGGAATCAAACTCAGGTCCTCAGGATTATAGGCAAGTGTCTCTCCAGACCACAGGTAGGGAGGGACCATAGTCAGTAAAAATGCTGCCTAGACAGTGTTGTGCATGTTCCTGATATCTGGGTTCAGCAGAGTTTGCAGTACAACCACTCTGCCTCCTATAGCTATGAGAAGTCACCTAGCTTCCTGGGACCTCAACACCCCCAGAACATGGTAGGGTGGAAGGAGAGGAAGCTACCCATGAAGTCTTTGCCCACTGTCCTATCTTAATTTGCTTTCTATTACAGTGATTGAAGCATCATGAAACAACTTGGGAAGGAAAGGGTTTATTTCAACTTTTAGGTCAGAGTCCATCATGAAGGGCAGTCAGGGTGGGAACCTGCAGGCAAGAGCTGAAGCAGAGACCGTGGAGGAATACTGGCTTGCTCTTCATGGCTTGCTCAGCCTGCTTTCTTATATAGTGCCCAGGGGTGGCACTACCCACAGTGGAATGTGCCTTTCCACATCAACCATTAACCAAGAAGAGCCCTACAGATTTGCCTACAGGCCAATCTTACGAAAATATTTTCTTCATTGAGGGTCGACCCTGGCTTATGTCAAATTGGAAAAAAAAAAACCCAAAAAACCAGAACACCCACCCATGGTCCTCTGGAGGACCACCCTGGAGAGCTTCAGTGGGGAGCTGTCCTGGGAGGAGTCCTGTGGCCAGGAATTCCCTGCAGCACCATCCCAGGAAAGGAAGGCCCCATCTCAAATCTCTGACTCTGCTCCAGCCATGACAAGTTTCAGGGAGGCAGCCAGGCAAGATACTTTCCACCTTCGTAGACCAGGGTTTGCTCTTCACAGGCCAGTTGCCTCAACAGGACTCCTGTGGTCCTCACCACCACCCTAGGGTGTCAGTAGCCTGATGATCGTCTCCGCTTGATGGATGGGGAAACTGAGGCCAGTATCACCACAAAATTGGTATCAAAGCTGAGAGCAGCATTGAAACTTCCAAGGCTCAATAGGATGAGAATATAGTGGACAGCTACCTCTGGTGTCCCCGGTGTCCCCGGTGTCCCTGGTGTCCCCCGACAGGCAGAGCCTACCAGAGAAGGCTAATGTGATTGATACCCAGGACAGAGCAGAGCTGGCTCCAGCTCTAGGGAAAGCCCAGAATTTGTCCAGAGTGACAACCAAACAAACTTGGACAATCAACTTAGCATTGAAAACACAGAGACAGAGAGAGAGAGAGAGCACACATGCACAAGCACCCCACCCTCTGCCGGAGCTCCCAGTGCCCTGAGTGAGTGGGTGGGTGGATGGGTGGAGCCACTTCCCCGAGACAATCTCTGCAGCTCACTCGGAACCCCTTTCTTGGCTGGGTGTCAGCCTCAGCCTTATGCACAGGCAGCTGCCTCTGGGGAATGATTTGAAGGGCTCCAGTGAGCAGTCCACCCCTTGGGAATGGCCCCCATCCCTGGCCAGCATGCTCACCTACCTGCCACAGGCCTTCCTAATAGCAGGCTGAAATCCTGAAGCCCAGGAGAGTCCCCGCAGGGAACTCAGAGTCCTGGCACTGCACCGAAGGATCTCCACACAGCCTTCATTGTATCTGCCCAACACCCATTCTGCTTCCCCACCCCCCACCGGCTCCGTCTGTAGATCAGAATCCTCTTGGTTAGAAATGGGGAATACCAGGCTAAGAGAGGGGCAGGGAGTAAGAGTAGAGTTTTAGCTCCACTTCGGGACCCAGGCCACTCTGCTTTTCAAGCCATTGTGGCATAAAGTCCAAGGACCAGACCTTCCCAAGACTAGGCCCTCTTCTGAAAAAAAGGTGGGACGGGGTGGGGGGTAGAAGCTCAAATACAAGAAGAGAGAAGGAGAGAAAGACTTTCAAGAGGATTGGCGGTCAGCCCTAAGGATGTTTCTAGACTTCACAATTCAGCCAGGTCATCGCATAGCCACCTAAAGCTGGCCTAGAAGCCGGGGTGCTAGTATACATCTGTAACCCCTTACTCAGGATGATAAGGCAGGAGGCTCTGCAGTTCCAGGCCAGGCTGGGCTGAACAGTGAGCCTCTGTCTCAAAAAAACAAAGCAAAAAATCAGGGTGTGGTGGCACAAGACTGTAATCCAGCTGCTGGGGACTGGGGATGGGGGGGGAGGCACCTGAAGCGTAAAGATCCTAAGTTTAAGGGCTACCTGCCTTACGTAGCAAGTTCAAGGCTAGCCTGGGGATTTAATAAAAACTTTTTCTCGAAATAAATTTAAAAGAGGGTTAGGGTCGTAACCCATTGGCACAACATTTACCAAGAATTCCTCAGTGAGAGTGTTAGGGGTCTGACTTGTCTAGAATCCATTAATGAGGGACTAAGGGCGTGGTATCACAGGCCTGTGACCCCAGATACTGGGTGAGAGAGGTGGAGGAGCTGAGATAGAAGGATCATAAGTTCAAGGTCAGCCTGGGCAACTTCATAATACCTTTTTCTCAAAATGAAAAGAGGGCTGGAGACGTAGTTCAGTCGCATTCACAAGGCCCTGAGTTCAGTTCCCAGCACTACTGGGTTGGGGGGATGGGGTAGTAAGGGTCTAAGAGGTGAACACAAGCACTGAACTCCTAACTCCTGCAGGCTGGAATAGGTGGATGCTTGGTGCATAAGCCTGGGAGGAGGCCCAGCCTGACCCAACCCTACTGTCTAGACTTCCAGCTCTGTCCAATCAAAAGACTCCCTAAACACATCCTAGCTTCATGCCACCCATGGGCCCTGTGCTCTCCACCCGTATGGAAATTCTCTCACACGGCACACCCAACCACCCAGACTGAAGTCTGTGGCTCGACAGCTCAGGGCCCCAACTGAGCTATATGATCAGCCTCAGTATACCTTCTTGTGGGCACAATGAGAAAGCCCACCCCAGGTCCAAGATTCAGAGATTCTGTTAATGGGTGAAATCAGAAAAGAGGGGGGAAAGGAAAGTTTGAGAGAGGTGGGCCCCGGAGGGATGCTGCCTCCAGGTAGCTGGTGTACTCCCATGTGATAGATACAGGCTGCTTTATGCTGTGGTTTCTTTTCCCATTTGTGTTGTGTTAAACCCTGACAAAGCAATTTAGGGGAGAAATGATTTATTTTGGCTCACAGCTCGAGGTTCATCATGGCAGGAACTTGAAGCAGCTGCTCACACCACATCAAGAAGTAGAGAGCTATGGAGTACCCGTGCTAATGCTCAGCTAACTTTCCCCATTTGATAGGAGGATCCCTGCCCAGGAAATGGCACCCCAGATTTAAGACGGATCTCCTGCGAGGCATGTTGGCACAGGCCTTTAATCCCAGCACTCAAGAGACAGAAGCAAGTGCATCTTTGTGAGTTCAAGGCCAGCCTAGTCTACAGATCAAGTACCAGGCCAGCCAACCATATAATACAGTGAGACTCAGCATCCCTCCCCTCCCCCCAAAAAAGGAGGTTCTCTCCACATCAATGAACTTAATAAGATATTCCTCACAGGTGTGCCCAGAGACTAAGTTATCCTTCACGAGTGTGGCCGGAGACTTGTCTCCAGGCTGCTTCCAGATCCTGTCAGACTGACGACACTAATCATAACACTTTGTTTAGCTGATAATACACAGGAAGCCTCCTCCAGGCTTCAGCCACCACTGCCCATTCAGCCCCACAGGCTACCATTGGGCAGGCTCAGCTGGGAGAGGCACGTAATCCAGTAGCTTCAGGCGGGGCTAGTCATGGTCAGCCCGTGGCCTGGACTGAGCCACGAAACTCTTGTTCTCCACCAGGCCAGTAGCTGAAAGTGAGCATAGGGTGCGGGACCTCCTGGTTCAGAGTAAGGATGTTTGAATCTTTTCTAAATGCAAATATTGTGGAAATGAGGGCTGAAGGTGCAGCCCAGCCAGAAAAGTGCTGGCTCGAGGCCTTCGGTTCATCCCCAGCACCATACAAATGGTGGTGCACACCTGTAATCCTAGAATTTAAGAAGGGGAGGCAGGAGAAGCAGAAACTGAAGGTCAGCCTCTGCTGCTTCGTAAATTTGAGCTCAGCCTGAGCAACACATGACCCTGCCTTAACCCCCTCCACCCTTCCTAAAGAGGGGTTCTGGGAGTTAAGCTAAGGACAGGGTCTGGGTAAAAGAAACCTTAAGGCCTCCAGGGTGGTGCGAAGTTGGGAGTAATAGCTGAGGGTGGCTCTTCTGAGACTGCATTTAATCCTTGGGGCAATCCATAAGGACACCCAAACAGGATCTCCTTTTTTCAGATAATTCGATTTATTCTCGTGAGGAAGCTGAAGCACAGAGTAGGTAAGTAACTTGATCAAGGTCACACAGCTGACAAATAACAGAATCTCAATTCCCCATCAAGCCCCTGTCCCTAGAGTGCAGAATCTTTTTTCCCCACACACACTCTCTGTGTGTGTGTGTGTGTTGGGGGTGGGGGTGGGGGTGGGGGGGCTGACTCTGTCTGACTGCCGATAAGGGATCAGCATACTCCGTCTTCGGCTCTTGTTCACGGTCAAAGCCTTTTTTAATAGGTTACCAAGTCCCAGTCGAAAATCGTGATCTAGTTCTCTTTTTCAATTTTTGAAAATATTTTTACATGTATTTAGTGAGTATGTGTCTGTATGCCCACCATCATCATCACCATCATCCTGCACACTCGTGTGCATGCGTGCGTGCGTGTGTGCATGTGTGTGTGTGTAAGTCAGAAGTCAGAGTTGGTTCCTTCCTCCGCTATGTGGGTGTCTGCATGCGCGCGTATTACGTACGTGGACTGCGCATGTACAGGCGTAATTCAGAGGACAACTTGTGAGCCAGATCTCTCCTTCCGCTGTGGGATCCAAGAATCAAACTTGGATCCTCAGGCTTGGCAACAAGTGCCTTTACCCACTGGGCCATCTTGTTGATCCCCAGAGTACAGAATCTTAGACTTAGCTCTGCACCCCTCAACCAGAACGAGTCCCCACCATGTCCAGCCACTTTCTCACCCGCGAGAATCCTAACGGCAGCGCCCAGTTCTAGCGGTAGACCAGCCACCCGGACTTTTTTCCTCTTTGTCTTTCCTTGGGTCCCCCTGTCCTTCTCCCTGTGTCTGAAAATGGATGGGGACATAGCCCTGGGAGCTCCCAGGCCACGTCTGCCTCCTCTTGGGACACTGCTGTCCTAGGGTAAGCCTACATGGCTGTAGGCAAGCCTTTAATTCCAAGGGCCTCTTTTGCATGACTGCAAAAGGGAGCCGACAGCAGTGCCTCATAGGGGCAGATGCATAGGGTCTGACTCAGTGCGAGGGTGGCTTCTGGCCAGCTGAGGGTCCCTCCAGACCAGAGGCTAGGAAGAACTGAAAATGGAGATGAGGAGCATAGGCTGATTGATCCTAGGGACCGTGGAATCAAGGGAACCCCAGCTTTGGGACAAGATAGCACAAGAGTCTGAGGAAGGAGCCTGTAGACCAACAGCTCAGAGCACAGCAGGTCAGAGAGTGGCTGGTGACAGCAGCCACCGCCAGCCAAGGAGTCAGGCAGGAGGGTCAGCCAGCAGGTGCCAAGGCCGGGGCACCGTGATAAGAACGCCCAATTGCCTGGTAGTCAGGGGGTGACCAGTGACCTTGGTGAGCCTGTTGGGGCGATGGGAGGGCAGGAGGGCTGTGGAGGACTTATGGGAGACAGTGGAAGCTGTCAAGGGGGATAAACCCTCCCACAGAGCAGATAACTGGGAACACTAAACACCAGTGATAAGGGATGGGCAAATGTCAGGGCAGGATGACCTGGGGCTCCCAACAGAGGCAACGTCTTGAACCTGGCAGGGTAGGACAGGGCAGAGCAGCTGCTCCCAAGGACAGGAAGGGCTCCTCATCAAGTGTACCGGTCAACCCAGATGGACACAGCCCCGGTCAGCACCTGACACATTGTCTTTACTAATGTACAAATGTGGGCTTTAGTGTTTTTATTGAGGATGAGGAGGATGGCCGAGTAGACAGATAAATGGCTAATCGGGTTGGTGAATGGATGAGAGAATGGGAGGGTGGATACCTGGGTAGATGGGTGGGTGTGGGGGTGGGTAGATGATGGGGTAGGTGAGTGGGTGCATGTATAGATGGGCCAGTGAGTGGACAGAAGAATACACAGGTGGGTTGATAGTATAGGGGTGGGTGATGGGGGTGGGAGGATGTGTGGATGGGTAAATAGGTAGATGAATGGTGGGGGGTGGGGGTGAGGGTGAATGGTAGGTGTACAGGTGGGTGGGAGGAGGGGAGGGTGGGCAGGTGGGTGGGTAGGTAAGTTGGTAGTGGGTAAATGGGTGCGTGCACATGAGAACGGGTGACAGATAGATGGGTAGATGGGTGGGTGAGGTGAGCGGACCGCACATTACCGGGACATGGGATCAGGCAGCAGTAGGTTGGTGACCAGCTGAGCACAGGCCCATTTTGAAACACATCAGAAACACTTTAATACAATGTCTTCCTGTGAATACAGAAAGTGGCTTAAACACACATAGTGCTTTTCTTCAATTTGACCATGGCTACCTTGACTATGCAATCAAGGCCTTCTTCCCTTTGCCCTCAGAGAAGGAGACACTCCCACGTGGAGGAGATAGCTGGTAGCTGTGAATGGTCTCCGATAGCACGATGCAGCCCACAGTGATGACTTCCAGGGCTCGAAACAGAACCGAAGGCGCCACGGACCCGAGGCAAAGGCTCCTCTGCTCCTGAGCTATCTCCTTAGCTCTGAAGCCAGGCATGGTGCTGCAGGGCTGCAACCCCAGCATCCTGGGGGTGCGGAGCAGGATTAGAGGAAAGTCAAGGCCATCCTCAGCTATTTAGGGAGTTCATGTCAAGCCTGGGTTACTGATCTCAAAGAGAGGTGGGTACTGTGGTATGTGCCTTTAATCCCTGGGAAGGCAGAGCCCAAGGTCTCTGTGAGTACCGAGCCAGGCTGGGCTGGGAGGAACTATTTCTTTTTTTGGGGGGAGGGGGCAGGGAGGATGAAGAAGAGGGATTCTCTTCTGCTCCTTACTCAGAAGTGTGACGTAAGCCAATGGCTTAGTGTCTCTGAGATTCACTCCTCTGGTACTTGCCTGGGGTGCCAGGATGGTCTGGGGAGATGGCCCAGTGGCTAAGTGCTGTCACCCAGAGGACAAAAGTTCAGCCAACACCCACATCAGGTGGCTTGCAATGGCCTATAACTTCAGCCCCAGAGTATTCAACATCCTCTTCTGGTCTCTGAGATCACCTGCCCACACCCACATACACACACACACACACACACATACACGCAAATAAATAAATAAATAAATTTAAACAAACAAAACAACAGCAAATGTATAGGTTGGGCATGTGGCTCAGTTGGTATACACAGCCCCAGGGTACATAAGACCATGTCTATAATAAATAGCATTTAATCCCAGCACTGGAGAGGCAGAGGCAGGCAGGTCTCTGAGTTTGAAGCCAGTCTATTCTAGAGTTCTAGGACAGACAGAGATACGTAGTAAGACCCTGTCTCTAGTAATAACAACAACAACAAATAACATTTTAGCTCTGCACCCAGTGAGGAAGCATTCAAAAATAAGTATATTTTAAGTAGCAATTTTTCTGCATAAATCACTACGATATTGATAACCTCTCACAGCCAAGATGTTACCAGGGCATAGGCTTCTAACTGAATTAAGTCTGTAAGATAAAGGTCCGATCAGAAACAGTAGGAGGCTGACCCGAGGTCACACAGCAAAAGGACAGCGGGGAGATGTCTCCAACTCCTGCTTTAACATCGTTCAAGTCTTTCCTGAAATCTAGCAAGCGCTCTCCCCACCTTCCTGAGCCAGGCAGGCCCTACTCATCTTTGTCCCCTAGTCCCCTCCCCCTTCTCCAGGCAAACACGATTTCATTCAGCCTCAAACGTGTGAGAAGCTGAGGCTGATGCATAATTCATGACAGCAATTTGCATTCCCTCGCCAGGCCTCCAGCCTCCTCCCCGCCCCCGCCCACCCGCTCCTCCCGTGAGCATCTGCCTTCCCGGGAACGTTAGTTGCAGCACTAGTGTCTTGGGATGCCCAGGCCAGGACGGGTCTCACAGAGCCAGGAATGAGTGTGAATCCCAGGACATTCCTTTCCCTCGGGACCGGCGTCATAGGCAGGCTCAGGAGCCTGTGGGGGTTGCCTTGAGGCGGGACAAAAACCTGCAGGTGCATTTGAAAGCCTCATGCATGGAAGGGCTCCTTCCTGGGAGGGTGTGCCAAGCCCCAGGGTGGCCAAGGTCAGGTTTGCTGGCTCCCAGCCATTGCCAAAGCTTCTACGATGGGAAGCCAGGGCCCACAAGGGCCCAAAGCCTTCATCCTCTATGCTGGGGTCCCGGGGTCTCCCACACTGCTGTAGAAGGCTTAGCTATGGTTACGGGAGCAGGAGGCCTTGGCTCTGGTTGGACCATCTTAATTCCAACCTTTCCCTGGAACAGGATGACTGAGAACCTCACACTACCAAAGACTCCCTCCCTCCTCTGCGGCCCTGAACTAACCACATGCAGGGTCTGACTGGCCAGGCTCCCCCACTGGGGGGCTTCCATTGTTGGGCTCCCAAGATAGAGAGACATTAAGACAAGTGACAGCCTCTAGAAGTTAAAAGGGGCCTATGAGGCCACAGATGGGCTTGGCCACCTGTAGCTGGTGCCTAGGCTGACTGTCTGTGGAACAGCCTGCCCGCCTGGGTGAAACAGTCTCTGAGGCATGCCACACTGACAGAGCCTGGACTCAAATCTGATCATACTCTTACCCCCCAGGGTGCCCCAGAATCAGGGATAAGGGGCCGGAGTTTGATGTGCTCCTTGGCCCATGTCAAGGCTGCTGAGGGGAGAGGGGAGGCCGCCCACTGAGAATCTTAGCCTTCTTGTATCCCCTGGGCTTGCAGAGGTCAGCCAGGCTCCCAGGCCCTCTCCCCAGCCTTGCCCTCTGGGGCCCTCTGTTGTGTCTGCCAGACTCAATGCAGTATCTCACATCTTTTCACGCAAGCCCTTGCTGGAACTGCCTCCTGACTGCCTGGGCCTCGTGCCCAGGGCCACGAGAGATAACCGAGAGCCTGAGGATCACCCCAGAGACTAGAGACACCAGCTCCCAAGGCTGTCTAGGAACAGCCCAGCCCACAGAGCTGTGTCCCTGAGGGGAGTCTTCTCAGAAGGGGAAACTGGGATATTTAGAATTGAGGTTTCTTGTCTTGGGGTTTGAACTTCTTGGTGTGTGGAAGGAGGAGAATTTGAGGGTGCAGGAGGAAAGAACAGGAAGCTACACAGGCAGAGTCTGAAGAGAGTTGGCCATTGTGCTCACCAGTAGCTCAATTTCATCCAGGAACCTAGCCACTGAGCGTTGCTAAGAGACCAGGCAGTGACCCTTTTATGCAGATGAAGATGCTGAGTCCAGAGAGGTTTAGAAACCTGCCCAGGCTGCATAGCCGCACCTCACATTCCACCACGTCCCGCCATATTTCCAGCCAGGAATCTTGTTTCAGTCTCTGGAGACCACCCCTCCCTCAGTTCTGATGGGTAAACTGAGTGATCCGTGTTGGGAATTTCCCAGCAGGTTCCTCACCCCGTGGATGCTGCAGCCCCCTCTCTGCTGAGGGAAGACAAGACCAGAGAAGTGGCTTAATCTCTGCCACAGAGTCTAGAGTGGCCAGCAGGACACCCAGGCCTGTGACTTTGCTCTTGGTCACACAGCCCTTTGAGCCGCAGGGCAACATGGAACTTCCAGCTGCTGCGAGCCTGGGACAGATGCCTCCATGCAGGCTCCAGTTCTACTGTGTTGTGGTCCTGGTGCATTCCAGGGGGCCCGCTGTGAAGTAGGTGGCCACCAGGACCTCTACAGATCCAGCAAGGACCAAATGAGGACATACGTACAGGGAACCCACTTAGTGCACCCGTTTGGTGCTCTGAACTGCTCCAAGGCACACCAAGGTGACCACTGTTAATTCCACACTGTTAAATGAGATGCTGAAAGCAGGGACCTGGATCATAACCCCATCCCAGGATCTTATCCTGGTGTGTCCCGGTGGTAGGAGGGCCCTGTCTGCAGGACCGTTGGCCTTTTCCACTAACTCTTGATTCTCGTGCCTCCTCCCGCTGAGTGCTGGGTTTACAAGTGTGTGCCATCGTGCCTGGTTTATGTGGTCCTGGGAATTGAACCCAGGGCTTTGTGTACATCAGGCAAGCAATCTCCCAGTTGAGCTATGTTCCCAGCCCAAGCTTGTAGAATTTTTAAAACTTGTTAAGGAAAAAAACAAAAAAAAACAAAAAGCCTCTCTGGCATTTGTGAGAAGCCAGATCTGGGCTTTCAGAAGCCAGAGGGCACAATTAAGCCATAATTGTCCTCTGATTGTTCAGAGTTTACCAGCCTTATCTCTCCCCTAGACTGTAATTGTCCCTTGTCCAGGGTTGGTGGCTGGGCCAAAGCCAAGTGCCTGTTCCCTGGTGGAAGCTGCTCTTGGCCCTGGTCTCAGGCAGAGGTTCCCACCCAGGTCTCTTCCATCTGTCCCCACAGTATAGCCAGGCCCACAGCCAGGCCCACAGGTAGCCAGTCCTTCCGAGTCCTCCTGTGACAGCTGCCTCCGGCATTACCCACCGCCTTAACAGGGAGTGGATGTTAGCAGAGGAGGCGCGGAAGCCGCAGAAAAGCCCAGCAGCTTGCTCACGATCACCCCGCCAGAGTGCTTTAGGAGTAGAAGAACCTTCTGGGAAGTTGGGGCTCAGCCTTCCCCTGGCACCCTTCCAGGGCCTGGGGGCCAGATGCCCATTAGAAGCTGTGATCCAGCAAACTCGAGCCTTCAGGGCACTCGGCCAGAGCCCTCAGGTGGGCTCAGCTCTCATTCCTAAGTCACTGAAGGATTCCATGTACGTAAGGATGTGTGTGGGATCTCTGGGGAGCCTGACTTGCTAACATCTGAGCTTTTGGAAGCATTCCACCTCCAGGGCTACAGCGTTCTTACCGCCAATGTTGTTTTCCACATCTGAGAAATGGGCAGATGGCCTGTGACTCATTCTGCCCTGTGGGTATAGATGCTCAGTCCAGGCCATGGAGGGACAAACTCTTGGCCGACTTCCCTGAGAGTACGTGAAAGTAGAAGGGGTGTGCTGTGGGGGAGGGGTCATTAAATACACATTGTGTAATAGTACGAGATTCTCAAATGATAAAATTTTTAAATATTTATTTAAATAAATAAATATATCTGCATATCTCTGTGTGTGTACGTATGTATATGTGGTTACCCTCAGAGACCAGAGGAGGACATTGGATTCCTTGGAGAAGGAGTGACAGGTGGTTTTGAGCCATGCGTGCACACATGCACACGCACACACACACACCAGGAACATCATATATATGGGCACAAGAAACAACAGCCAAAGATATTCTTTGGCCTCTCCATGTCCACCCACACACAGACACACCAAAAGTGGCTGAGACACAGCTCCTGGCTCTTTCCCTGGATCCCCGTGATTATCAACAACCAAGAAGACCCAAAGTGATGTCATGAGGGTCTAGGACTTCCCAGGGTTTTAGCACTTGGGATGTGGAGACAGGAGGATCAGAGGTTCATCCTAGAGTTCAAGGTCAGCCTTGAACGTTGAGACCCTATCTCAAAAAAAAAAACAAAACCCTGTCTTGGTTTTTCAAGACAGGGTTTCTCTGTTGTAGCTCTGGCTGTCCTGGAACTCACTCTGCAGACCAGGCTGGCCTCGAACTCACAGAGATCCTCCTGCCTCTGCCTCCTGAGTGCTGGGATTAAAGGTGTGTGCCGCCACCACCTGGCTCACAACCACCCATAACTCCAGTTCCGGGGGGTCTCGCACATCTTCTGATCTCCATGTAGGCACCGAGTACAAAACAGGGACCTCAGAGGACATGGACAGGATGGGAAGAAGCAGAACCAAGGCTCCAGGCTCCTAAAGCTTGCCTTTGGGACTGGGAAGCCAATTCTCCCTCAGACTCACACGTACAACCCATCCTCCTCCCTTCTCAGGGCCCCTCACTTCTGTTCCTTCCACTGAGCATGCTCCCCCAGGCTGTCCCTGCTCAAGTTCTATGTTGCTTTCCAGATTCAATCCCTGTGGAGCGGTGTGACCTTGGCCAAGTTGCTTAGCGTCTCTGACCCTTGGTTTCCTCAGATGACGGTGTGATATGATTTATCCTGCTCGGAGAGTGGCTGCGGATCATGGATGAGCAGCGCTGTTCTTTTCCTCTGCTTTTCCTTGTGTTTCCATTGGCTGAGGATTGAAGAGCAAGGTCACCCAGGCTGGCTACTCCCCAAACTGGAGCTCGTGCTCCTACCAGGACATTTCCATGGGTTTTATCCTTTGAATGCATGTGTTTCCAGGTGTGCTTCTGTGCATGGGAAGGCCAAAGGACAACCTCAGATGCCATCATCAGGAACCCTGTCTGCCTTCTTTCAAAATGGGTCTTCTACTGGTCTATAATTCACCAAATAAGACTAGCCTGGCTGGCCAGCAAGCCCTAAAGATCCTCCTGTCTCAACCTCTCCAGTGCTACGATTACATGCCCAGCAATTTTATACAGCTCCTGGGGATGGAGATGGGGTCTCCCTTTATGGACCAAACCATCTCTCCAGTCCCCGGAACAGGGATTTTCACTCTTCCTATTTTGACCAAGCCGTGTCTCCTCTCTAGCTTGGACCCTCACTGGCCCTGTTTCAACCTTCATGTCACCCGCAGCCTGTCCCCTGGGTAGGAAAAGGTTCCTGAGAATGTCTAGGCAGCAAGGGTTCCATAGCTGTCTCCTGACATGCCCATCATGGTCCATTCTCGCACTGCTTCCCCACAGAAATCCTGGCCGTCACTTGGCAAGCACATTTGTTGAACCTGGGTGGTGTCTCTCCAGCCCAGAGCACCACCCAGGGCAGGGCATCCTCCCCACAGGAGCATCTGTGTCTGGAAACCTGCCTTACTCCATTCCACAGCCATTCAAATAAGGGCCCATTAGCCCATTTTACAGTCTGTGGCATGATGGGCCACGGAGCTGCAGGAAGCAGAGTGCCCATCTGGCGGACAAATGTGCCCAAGGTCACATCAAACCTGCTCTAAATTCTCCGTGGCTGAGAACAGCTCTTGCTTCCAGCTTGAGAGCCTTGGGTACCCAATAGTGGACCCCAGGGGCAACAGATGAGCTCTTTCCGCAGTGCAGGGGAGGGAACCCAGGACCTCGTGTGTACCAGCCAAGTATCTTCCACTGAGCCATCTTTGTGCTTTCGATTTTGAGACAGGATCTCACTCGTCAGCCCATGTGGGGCCTTGGATTCACTGTGGCCCTCCTGCCTCAGCCTCTTGGCTAGTTAGCACAGGCTGTGGCCCAGCCTGAGACTCTTTAGGCCTCGATCCGCCACTCAGGTGCTCTGCCCGTAAGTGAGGAGAAGCAGTACACCACGCCAGGCCACAGGAGAGGACAGGGACCCTGTGGAGAACACAGGGTCATCGGTACCCCAGCAGCATGCGAAGAAAGAGAGAAGCATGAAGCTCGGGTCTGGGGAGGGACGGGGGTACCTGTCACAAGGCTCCTGTGGTGCTTGATAAGCTGGCCATATCACATGAGGACAGGGGCTCCCGGGGAGAGTGGGAGGTGAGCTGTGGAGGAGGCCTTGCACGTAGGCTAAGCAAAGTGCTGGGCAGAGAGGGAGCTCCGAGGGTGTCTCCCACCCCACCCCACCCCTGCCATATGCCTCAGGATTGAACTCAGGCCATCGTGTTTGGTGGTAAGCACTTTATCTGCTGATCCATCTCACTGGCCCTCCTGAGGATTTTTTTTTTTTTTTTTTTTTTTTTTTAATGTGGATGCTTGGCATCTGAGCTCAGGTCCTAATGCTTGTGCAGCCAGTACTTTGCTCATTGAACTTCACTATCCAGTCTTTGAAACAACCCATTTTACAGATGAAGGAACTGAGGCTCAATGAGCAGAGTGAAAGGAAACTGTACGATCAGCTTAGTAGCTTGGTGATCAGGCATCGTTTGGGAAATTGGTTTGAATCTGACTCCAATCAGCTTTGTTTCGGGGCATGTTGTTTAACAGCTGTGCCTCAGTTTCCTTCCCTGCAAATTGAAAACACAAACACTTCCTCTTTTCTTCCGGTTACTATGTTGGGTTCAGAAGACCACTGGAGTTCAGATCCGAGTTTCAGACTGAGACCAGCCCCAGCCAAACCAGAGCTCACATTTTGTCCTGGTCCAGGCTGAAGGACCTATGGCCCAGGCAGTGGTAGCGGTAGCTCCTCCTCCTCCTCCTCCTCCTCCTCTTCCTCTTCCTCGTCCTCCTCCTCCTCCTCCTCCTCCTCCTCCTCTTCCTCCTCCTCCTCCTCCTCCTCTCCTCCTCGTCCTTCTCCTCCTCCTCCTCCTCCTCTTCTTCTTCCTCCTCTTCTTCCTCCTCCTCCTCCTCCTCCTCTTCCTCCTCCTCCTCCTCTTCCTCCTCCTCCTCGTCCTCCTCCTCCTCGTCCTCCTCCTCCTCGTCCTTCTCCTCCTCCTCCTCCTCCTCTTCCTCCCCCTCCTCCTCCTCCTCCTCTTCCCTCTCCTCCTCCTCTTCCTCGTCCTCATCCTCCTCCTCTTCCTCCCCCTCCTCCTCCTCTCCTCCTCGTCCTTCTCCTCCTCCTCCTCCTCCTCTTCTTCTTCTTCCTCTTCTTCCTCCTCCTCCTCTTCTTCTTCCTCCTCCTCCTCCTCTTCCTCCCCCTCCTCCTCCTCCTCGTCCTCCTCCTCCTCTTCCTCCTCCTCCTCCTCTTCCTCCTCCTCCTCGTCCTCCTCCTCCTCGTCCTCCTCCTCGTCCTTCTCCTCCTCCTCCTCCTCTTCCTCCCCCTCCTCCTCCTCCTTTCCTCCTCCTCCTCTTCCTCCCCCTCCTCCTCCTCCTCTCCTCCTCCTCCTCCTCCTCCCCCTTCTCCTCCTCCAGATTTACTTATTACTTCATGTGTATGAGTCTGCACGTGTGTGTGCACCACATGTGTATGGTTCCTGTGGAGGTCAGAAGAGGGTGTCCGAACACTTTGAACTAGATGGATGGTTGTGAGACACCATGTGGGTTCTGGGAGCCAAACCCAAGTCCTCTGCTAGAGCAGCCAGTGGGCCAGGTGGTGGTGGTGGCGGTGGCAGCGGTGGCGGCGGTGGCTCACGCCTTTAATCCTAGCACTAGGGAGGCAGCAAGAGGTCAACTCTGAGCCATCTCTACAGCCCCGTCTCCTCCCTATTCCCTTTCTCTTTTGAGACAGGGTCTCAAGTAGCTCAGGCTGGCCTTGAACTCTCTGTGACCTTGAGCTTCTGCCCTTCCTGTTCCCACCCGCCAGATGCTGGGATTACATGTCTGGTTTATACACCGCTGGGGATGGAAGCCTGTGTGCGATAGGCAAGCTCTCTACCAACTGGGCTATGTCTCCAGCTGCTGAGCCCAGTCTTTCTAGAGACAAGTGGATAATTTATAGATCACTGAGGCAGGGGGAAATTTAGAAAGAAGATTGTGTGGGGTCTGACACGGGGGAGGAAAGGGAGAAGTGGGGAAGGAATCCCCCAGGCAGTAAATAGAGCACTGGGGAGGCCTGAGTATGAGGGGAGATTACAGACCAGAGAAGAAAGGAATGCCAAGGTCACTGAGGTTGGGCTGACTAGAGCCACCAGGATGAGCTCACACTCGTGACCACGAGCATATTGTCAGAGTCCCTCACCATTTATGAGCTGAGTTACTCTGTGGTTTAACTGCAAAGACGGACCACCAAAATCCCCAGCCCTACCACAGAGTCAACACATTCTAGCCGTCCCCCTGGGTGAGATCTTTGGTCACATGACCCACCAGGAAGATTAGATTCAAGGCATACCCAGGACGCTGACCTGATACAGTTGAATCCCAGTCCAGTGTCTCCGGGGCTACAGTCCTAAATAAAGCAGTTAGTTTGGGATCTGTCCCAGTACCCAGAACTCAGTGCCCAGCTATCGCCATGCACCTGGACTCCATGCTGACATTTTCTTCAGCTCTTGGGTGAGCCTGAAGCCAGACCTGTCTCCTGGAGACATGGTGGAGGACAAGGAAAAAGGGGATTAACAGAAACAGCTTCTTTTATTTTGAGACGGAGTCTCATGTAACTCAGGCCGGCCTAGCACTGTGTAGGCAAGGATGGCCCTAAACTTCGGATCCTTCTGCTTCCATCTCTCATGCTAGGGAAAAAGGGCTCCACCATGCCAGTTCGTGCTATGTTGGAGATTGATCTTAGGGATGCACTCCATCGGCTGAGCTACATCCTTATCCTGAAGAGCAGCTTTAAAGTACAGCCACCTGACCTTCCCGCTTCTCAGAGGTCTAGCTGAAGCCAGCCTATCTGGCGAAGGCCTGGATGAAGGGATGCTATTTGGGACCACGTGACGAGGCAGCCACTGAAGTGTCTTCCTCTGGGTCTCCAGTGCCTGAGCTGCTAGCCCCGTACCAGCCTGGCCCGGCCTGGCCTTGCTGTTTGCAGACAGGATCTACGGTTCACCAAACCCTCGTGATGTTTGCACAGGATGACAGCTAGCACCACAGACACCCAAGCCTGTATACCAACTTTCAAAAACGATCTCAGAATGCTGCAGAGGACAATGGTGCCCACTGCAGAATTCTGTCATACAACCAGCCCACCTGGGAGAGACCTCTGGTCACATGGTACACCAGACAGCTTAGATTCAGGAGACCCAGGAGGCTGACTTAGTGATATATGGGTGCCAGTCTGCCAGCCCCCCAGGCTTTTGAGGAACTTACAAGTCTGTATGAGTTTGGAAAGTCAGATGCTTTTGCAGCCCTGGGCCAGCAGGGGCCTTGGGAGCAAGGACCCAGGACAAAGGGGAGCCCACAGCTGCCTTGGCCAGCCTCAGTCCAGCTATAGATTAAGAAGCCCCCACCCCACCCCCAGCCAGCTGCAAAGACACAACAGAGATAAGGAGCTATCGCACCACAATGGAGCAAGGGTAGGCAGCCAGGGCAGGCTCGCTCCAATCTGCCAGCAGTCCCCTTGGGGAGGCAGGAATGCCCCCCTTCCTAAGGAATCAACGCTCCAAGGTGTATAATGGCAGAAGTGACCTAGACACTTGGCCTTATCCAAATTCCGTGCTCACTAAACCCTGAGCTCCTTAGATGTGGAACAAGCAGGCTTTCCGGTGAGGGGGTGAACTCCCCTTTCAAAGAGGAAGACACAGCATTAACTCTGTCCTCGGACACAGTTCTAGAAAGGACTGCAATGTCACCAGCTCTCCTGGGGACGCCAGCAACTTGGGGGATTGAACTCAGGTCTTCATAAATACCAGGCAACTACCCTATCTACCGAGTCACACCCCTAGCCCCAGTTATAATACCCTAGTCTTTGCCCTTGCTGTGTGCACCTCTGTGCAAGAAGCACTCCCTCCTTTAGCTGAACAATGGCTGGCCTTCCTTCAGGTCTTAGCCCAAGAGTTCACCCCACCCAGCCACCCTTCCTCTTTCTCCTTCAACCCTGGGCTCCCCGCCCTCTGGGATGCACTTTCTTCCCCTGTCAAATGGGACCGGTTCCCTGAAGATCTCCCCTCTCCTAAGAGCCCTGAGGGTAGAGGTTTCCCTCAGGTCCCTGGCCAGCAATGGTTTAGCAGAGATCAGGTCCCAGGAAACACACCCACATGCTGAACCTGAATGCGAATGCAGAAGCCCATTCAGCTGGAGAAAGAGTTCCTTTCTCTTTCAAGAAAAGGGGGAAAGTTGAAGCCAGGTGTGGTAATTTACTATTGTAATCCCAGCACCCAGAAGATAGAGACAGGAAGATCCAGAGGTCAAGGTCATCTTCTGTTACAAGGGAGAGTAAGGAGAGGAGGGAGGAGGAGATGAGGCTGGCGTTCCCACCGCGGTGTTCCGGCTGTGTGTGGGGGCTGGAGGCAGGCCCTGAGGGGATCATTTCCAGGAGATTTCAACCATCTCTGTGCTTAGGTTCTTCCATAGAAGGATGTGATTGCAAACTTATTTGCAATAAAATGAATTATAATCTGGACGTGATGGTGCACATCTTTAATCCCAGCCCTCAGGAGAGAGAGGCAGGTGAGTTTCTGGTTCCAGAAACTGACTCTGAAGGTAAGGGCTTTTGCTACCACACCTGACCCAAGTTCTATCGCCTGGTGAAAGGAGAGAATCTACTCCTGCAAGCTTGTCCTCTGACCTCTACACACATGCCATGGCACACATGCACCCACACACGTATACACACAAATAAGTAATTTTTTTTAAACTTCATAGGTACGTAATAAAAATAAAAGCCCTGAGAAATCCTGCAGCAGAGTTTATTTGACTTTCCTTAAGCCAGAACGACACAAGTGCGTGACCCTGGATGTTCCTTCCCATCCATACAGAAATACCCATCCACATAAATTCTCAGATTTAAAAAAAAACAAAGAACAAGAAACTGGGCTGGGAGTATAGCTCAGCTGGTTGAGTGCTTGCCTAGCATTCAGAGCCCCGGGTTCAATTCCCACCTCTGCTTAGAGAGGCAGAGTGATGCAGGCCTGTAATACCGCACACTGGAGACAAGCCAGGCCGATTGAAAGGTCAAGGTCAGAAAAGGAAGGTGGGCTGTTCTCATATTTTTTATATTCATTTTTCTGTGCTTGTGTGTATGTATGCACATACTTTGTTGTTGTTTTGAGACAGGGTCTCTTTAACATAGCCCTGGCTATCCCGGCTATCTCTATGTAGACCAGGTTGACCTGGAACTCACAGAGATCCACCTGCTTCTGCCTCCTAACGCTGAGATTAAAGCTGTGCGCCATTTCACCTGACTTAGTGTGTGTGCATTTTGTGCATCAGGGTGCACATATGTGTGGAGGTCAACAACCCAGCTTTTACACTGTTCTGGGACTCTCAGGCCACTGGGCCCCTGCGGCAGATCCTTTATGTACTGGGCTACACACTGCTTTCACCTTTCTCTCTCTCTCTGTCTCTCTCTCTCTCTCTGTGCGTGAGTGTGTACCCATGCAGGCCCATGTGTAGGCCAGAAGACACATTATTGTTTTCCTCAATTGCTCCCCATCTTTATTTGGGGCCAGGGTCTCACTGAACCTGGCACTCATTCATTAGCTGGACTGGCAGCTAAGCCTGTGAACGCCCCGTCAGCTCTGCAGTTACTAATGCAAGGCACATGGTTTCTAAGAGTCAAACTTTGGTGCTCTTGAACGCAAGCACTTTACGACTGAACCGTCTCCCCAGCCCAGAAGCCCCTGTCTTTAGATGCTTCATGTCCATTTTTCCTACTAGGCTCCCAGGGTGTCCTAAGAAAAGTTATCACGTGTTCTATAGAAGGTGCCTAGAAACCTCCACACAGCAGCGGTTCCTGAGCCTCATCTACAAAAAAAGTTTGGCCAACCAGTTTGCATTCATTCGGACGGTCTTTTGATGTGGTCGCCATATTCCCTGCTTTTTCTCAAACCACTAGCTTCCCCAGAATCCTGGCCACAGTGGGACAGGCCACTTCTCCTGTGAAGTCTCTAGGACTCTATGCCCCTCCCTGATCCATAGCTCCTGCCGAATACCCTTCTTCTGGATGTCCTCCCCAGCGGTGTCTCTGCAGACTTCTGAGCTTTTCTCTCCTGCCTCGCTTGACGGAGACCACCAGGCCAAAGCGACAGCTCTTGCTGATCTCACGCCTCATTCCTAGGAGTTGGGGGTCCCCAGGAAAATGAGTCCTTGGAGCCCCAGGCACAGGGTGCCCACTTTTGGTATCCTTTGCCATCAAGTCAAGACACGACACCAATGTTGGTGTAATGGGTAGAATGTTGGTCCCATGGGTTCTATCTCAGGGCTCCCTGCCTGGAACTAGGATTCCAGTGTTGACAGAAGCACTGCCCAGGGCATCAGGGGAAGGAAGAGCCTTGTTCAGATGGAAGAACCTAGGGCAATGCTGAGCAGGAAGAGGGTAGAAGAAACAGGATCTGGGAAGAAATAGGGTAGTGTCAGAGTCCTGTGTGAGGGAGGGTCAGCTCAGTACAGGTCAGCAATGATGAAAGGCAAGAATAAAGTGAAGCCAGAGGCCGGGGGCTGGGGGGAGGAGGGGGAGGAGAGAGGAAAGCAAAGAGAATGAGTTCTGCTCTGTGTGTGAGGACAGAGCCGGAGTCCCCCAGGTATGCGGAAGCTGGGCAGGGTGGCCCAAGACTCTGAACAGATGGAGGAACCCCCCCTTCCCGCACAAAAGCAGATGCCCCGAAGGCCTGAGCCAGGGAACTTAGGCTGCAGAAGGAAATAGAGGAGCCAAGATTGGAAAGGAAAAAGTAAAGCTATCTCTACTTGCAGATGACATGATTTTGCACGTAGAGAATCCCGAGGAAACCACCCAGAAACTAATGGAAGCGGCAGGGTAGTAAAGCACAAATTCAGGATCCAAGATCAGTATATAAGGGCTGGTCCAAAGCCTTGTGTGTAGTGACCCTGGGCTTGATCCCCAGCACCACATAAACCAGGCAGAGCTCTTTGGGGCTCTAATCCAGCAGTAAGGAGGTACAGGCAGGAGGATCGTAAGTCCAAGGGCATCCTCAGCTACACAGTGGGCTTGAGACCAGTCTGGGCTCTGTGAGATCCTCTCTCCAAAAAAAAAAAAAAAAAAAAAAAGATAAACTTAGAATAACCCAGAAATCTCACAGCAAGCATATGAAAATCAGGGGACAACTTTGAAAAATCGGTCGCTTTCTTCTACTCTGTGGGTACTGAGGGTCGAACTCAGATCATTGTGTTTGGCACACACACACCCCAAATACACATAAATAATAAACTAATAAATAAATAAAGCAAGCAAGCAAGCAAGAAAACTGGAGCTAGGGAGAAGTGCTTGCCACACAAGCAACAATAGCCTGCACCCCGTCCCTGAAACCCACATAAAAAGCCTGGCCCAGGATGTACCTGTAAACCCAGTGCTGAGAAGCAGACAGGCAGATCCCATACCCATAAGCCTGGCAGAATCGATGAGCTCCAGGTGCAGTGAGAGAGCTTGTCTCAGAATGGACGGCAGAGAAACAGAAGAAGAAGACGCCCTGATCTTGACCTCTGGCCGCTGCATGCACATGTGCACACACAACTAAAGAACTGTACACCTGAGGTAAGTGAACGCCTAGGTTTGCTAGGTGTAGAACTCAGACCCCAACCACACCCTTACAATGGGCACTCGGGAGGCAGAGGAAGTTTGATCTATATGAGTTCAAGGGTAGCCTGGTCTACACAGGGAGTTCCAGACCAGCCGGGGCTACGTTATAAGACCTGTCTCAAAAATCAAAGAAAAGAATGGCGAAATTAAAACACGGCCCTGAGGCTCAAGAGTGGCTAGCCGTTAAGAGCACTTGCTCTCCTAGAGGACCCAGGTTCAATTCCCAGCGCTCACACAGAGGTCCGACACCCTCTTCTGGCCTCTGTGGGCACCAGGCACTCATTGCACAGACACATGCGGGCAAAACACCCACCCACATAAAATAAATTTTAAAAACTCGTTAAAGTGGTCTCAGGTCCACACAGACTTGGCAGTATTTGGATGGAAGCAGGAGGCACACCCCGTAGCTGGCATGACCCCTTTCACATCTGCTGGACTCGCTAGTGTCCAGCCTCCTGGAGAGCTCTTCCCTGGGCCACCCCCCCCCCGCCCAGTCCTCCCCTTTCCCAGGCTCGGTGTGCACATGGCTCCACATCAGACCAGCTAATGTGGGGGCAGCTCCGGCTGGCTCCTTTCCTTCTCTTTGTCTCTCTTCTGAGCTCTTGATGGAGACCCATGGCCACCTCTCCTAATGCAGAGACCGCACTGACGGCGGAGGATAACATGGGTGTGCGGTTGTTAGGTAGGAAGTACCTTATAGACATTTTTACATTGATGTAATTACTTTTACGTGTGTGAGTATTTTGCCTGCACCAGGTGTATGCCTGGTGCCCACAGAGGCCAGAAGAGGGTGGTCGGATCCCCTGGATCTGGGTTTATGGGTGGCTGCCTGCCACATGGGTGCTGGGAACCAAACCCAGGTCCTCTAAATGAGCAGCAAGCTCTCTTAACTGCTGAACCATCTCTCCAGTCTCTCCTTTTTATTTTTGATTATATTCATTTATATATTTATTGTGGGGACTCACACCACAGGGATGTGTAGAGGTCAGAGGACAGCTTTGGGGAACAGGTCCTCTCCTTCCACCATCATGGGAATTGAATTTAAATCATCAGCCTTGGCAACAGGAGTGTTTTCTCCTTGGGCCATCTTGCTGGCCCTGTAGGCATTTCGTGGGGGAGAGGTTGTTTGTTGGTTGAGACAGGTAACTCTGTAGCCTAAGCTGGCTGAAAACTCCTATGTGGCTGAGGATGACCTTGAGCTTCTGACCTTCCTGCTTCCTCCTCCGGAGTGATAGGATTACAGGCCTTCCTCAGAACACCAGTTTTATGTGGTGCTGGAGGTGGAGTCCAGGGCTTCCTGCTTGATGCTAGGCAAGTATTCTACCAACTGGGCTCCATCCCCAACCCCAATTACAGTGAGTTTTAGGTCTCACTGTAGTCTACTGAGGATAGCATTGTTATTATCCCCAATTGCAGAGGAGAAAACTGAGGCTCAAAACAAAACAGAAGAACAGAGCTGTGGACGTGAAGAATTGAAATGTAGTCTTTTGACTGGTGTGAGCCCACACCAAGAAGCTCTAGATGGAGCTCATGATCCTCTTCCAGGTTGCCTACCTGTACGTGCCTTGCTCTCCCCTCTAAAGCCCTCATACCCCTAATCTGGTCTCTCAGGGAGGAATAACACTGAGAAGACCTCCAGGGCCTACAGGTCTCGTGGGCAGGAGGGTTCAAGGAAGAAATGACTCAGGCCCAGCTGCGGTCCAAGGAAGAGAGTAGCATTCTAAAAGAAGGTAAGTCAGGGCCCAGATGAGTAAGACACACATTCAGACAGACAGACAGCAGACAGGCAGGCAGGTAGGCAGACCCCCAGGTAGAGCGTGGTGCCTAGAGCAGTCAGCCTGTAGGCGCTCTTCAGGACCTGTCTAAGTGCATACACCGTGGAATGAGGCTCCACGGACAAGCCCCGCTCCTGCCTCTAGGGCCCCAGAGTACTGGAAGCACAAATCCGTACTCCCTACCTGCTTGCTGATGGCTCAGGTATTTTCTGTGCCAACCACAACCCTTCCCCAGGGCTCTGTGATCTACTTTCCCACTTCCTACCTTAGAAATAGCTCATCACAGCCATTTCCACGCATGCCCTCCTGAGGGCGACCCCCCACCACCACACTCTCACAGCCCAGGGATTCCGAGAGCACAGCTGGTCTTGGATGATGCTCAAATACATTTTTCTTGAGTGATGGGAAGGAAAGAGGGAGGAGAGACTCCAGGGCCCTGGTCCAGCTTGTCCTTGAATTTGCTAAGTTTACTTTTCTTGTCTTCCAACTGCTGTGTGACCTTGAGGGAGCCAAGTGGTGTCTCTGGGCCTCCCTCAGCAGCAGCCAGTGGAAAGGTTAGATAAAGTAAGATAAGGACTTTGCAAGCAGAGTCCAGCCACAGGATGGCTGCAAGGCCAGCCTGGGCGCATCTTGCCAGCCTACCCTTGAAGCCTGCAGACTACGCTATGCAAAGTGACACTGGTAAGTCCAACCTGGGGGTGCATGCTAGGCCAAAGGCTCCTAGGCCTTCTGGGAAGGAAACTTGGAAAACACAGTTCAAGCCCCCCCTGTTACTGGGCCATGTCTTTCCTCAGAGGTCATTTGCATGAGAGTCCTGGATCTGAGACATTCAAGAAAACTTGGTGGGGCCTGCCTGTCTACATACAAACCCCCTAGGCTTGTACACGTGGACCTAGACACACACAGAATTCTATGGATTCTATGAATCCGACCCCTTTTTGCCTCATGCTGCACCCACGCCCAGCCCCCCATCCGGACATCCGTATCAGCCCAGGAAATCCAGACACTCAAGAACTGAAATTGCTCAAGGCTGGAGAGATTCCATCTGCGAAGGACTGTTCTTTAAATTTAATTCACTTATTTACTAGCATCGTTAATTAATTTTTTTAGAAGATTTGCTTGTAGCTCAAGCTAGCCTCCAAGGCACCTGAGGATGACCTTGAACTTTCTGATCAAAAGGCAATAAAACGTACAACTGCGCAGTTTATGTGGTCCTTGGGTTCAAACTCAGGACTTCTTGCATATGAAGCAAGCACTCTACCAACTGAGGCCCGGCCTCTGGATTAAAAAGTCGTGTGGAAAGGCCTTCGAGTGTTAGGAAAACCCAGCCTGCAGTTACTGCCTCATTTAATCTGAACAAGCACAAGATACAAACATCATGTGCAGTGCCGTTGTATGAAGGAACCTAGGCACAGGAAGGTTGTGCAACCAGCCACAGGCACACAGCTAGGGCAGGGATGTATGACGAAGGGGTGAACGATTCATCCGCTCAGCATTTAGCCAACCTACACTCTTGGAAAACTCCATGAGCAGGAAGGCTAGACCCATGGACCTGCTAGGTAGGCGTCCGAAACTACCTCCTCCAGGAAGTGCCCTCCCCTGTGCCACCCTTTCTCCTCTGTGCTTACTGCTGTCCTGGGGGAGCCATGTGCACAACTATTACAATGGCGTGGGAGGGGGTCATTTAGCCTCTGCTTAGAAGGAGCCCCACAGCCAGGTACACAGCAAGCACTTGAGAAGTATCTAGAATACTACATCAAGTTCCGTTTTCTGTGGGGCCTCAGGAAGTTACAGCCCCTCCATGGGCCTCAGTTTCCCCATCTGGAGAATGAACACAGAGCTTCTCAACCTTCCTGAGACCTCAGCAATGGCCTCTCCCAGGCCTCTCAAACCACTAAGCCTTGAAAGCCTGCCTCCTCACAGCTCTGGATGGCAGTGTAGGAGATCTTGTCTGTGACTGTGTCGCCTAGAGCAGCCCCTGATAACAGCACAGTGGCTAGCCATGCCAGGCCCTCCTCTACCCATAGCACGCAAACAACTGGCCTAATGGGTGGAAGCTTTTCCAGACTGACTCAGAAGAGGCATTCTTTTGGGCATCTGTGCCCAGAGTCACCACCACTGGCCACCAAGGCCGCAGAACCATCCTTCGAGGGGTGTACTCCTGGCTTTCCAGCTAGAACCTGAAGGTGATTTGAAGCCACCCCAGATTTCCAATACTCCTCTCCCTCCCTCTCTCACAGAAACAGTGCAGGGATCTGTCCCCAAGGGAACAAGGCCGTCTGCTTTTGAGTAGAGGACCGAGTGGCCGAAGTGCAGGAGAGGTGCTCTCTGGAACTGGAGAGATGGCACAGCACTTAGAAGTACTTCCTGTTTGGGTCCCAGCTCCCACATCAGGTGGCTCTCAACCGCCTCTGGTTCCAGCTCCAGGGTTCAGCCTCCGGCCTCCACAAGTGCCAGCCCTCACATAAACATAGGGACGTAATTAACTAAAAAAAATTGTAAGTGCTCCTCAACAGACAGGGATGCAGGTGAGTGAGTACATGAACCAGCCATTTTCCAAATGGCTAGAAAGCTATCTGAGGTTAAGAAACTCTTGGGTGATGAGTCCGGGTAGGACAAAGATGACAATCAGCAAGTACTAAGCACTTGCTGCATACAGTGGCTGCTCCCAGCACTCAGTTGAACAGTGTGAAAGCAAGCCTAGCCCTGGCCCTCATGGGACTTAGCCCTGCTCCTATGTGGTGACCCACCCAGGACCCCTTTCTCACCCTTAGTAGCAAAGACCCAGAGTTCGGAGCCTCAGGCAGGACAGCCAGCAGCGGCCTGGTGTCTGGCTGGCTCTCAGGACTGACTTGAGTCCTGTGTGCCTTCTACTCCTTCCCAGGCACGGCTGGAGATTAATTATTAATGCTGAAATAATTGGCATTCATTACCGTGCCAGTCACCCACGGGGGAGTGGGCCCCGCATTAACCAATTCATCGCTTGGTGATTGATTAATTAAAGCGGAGCTTTTACAACACACCCTCGGGTGATGAACCACACTCTCCCTCAGGGTGGAATACAAGAGCAGGAAGAGGTGCCTTCTCCTGGGTGCCAGTGAGGAGCCAGGAATCTCGTATAGTTCTTTATTTATTGGTGCCCAGGCCCCGGGTGACACCCGTGTGGATGGGCCTGGCACTTGCCCGCGGTGGCGGAAGCTCTTGTGTGAAGCTGAGCTTTGCTGTGAAACTGAGCACTGAAGCAAATTGCAGGCTTTGAGAATGCTGTTATGTGAATCACCTGTGGGTCATGGGTGTTCTTAAAAGCAAGAAAAATAACAAAGGTGTGGCCGGAGCACTGCCTCTTTCTGAGCCAGGTCTGAGCCAGGTCTTACTGGCTCCCTTAGCTAACTCAGCTGCTCCAGCACTAAAAGGATGGAGGAGGAGGATATGGAGCAGGAGGAGGAGCAGGAGGAGGAGGAGGAGGAGGAGGAGGAGGATGATATGGAGGAGGAGGATATGAAGGAGGATATGAAGGAGGAGGAGGAGGAGGAGGATATGAAGGAGGAGGAGGATATGAAGGAGGAGGAGGATATGAAGGAGGAGGAGGAAGATATGGAGCAGGAGGAGGAGGATATGGAGCAGGAGGAGGAGGAAGATATGAAGGAGGAGGAGGAGGAGGATATGAAGGAGGAGGAGGATATGAAGGAGGAGGAGGATATGAAGGAGGAGGAGGAGGATATGAAGAAGGAGGAGGAGGATATGAAGGAGGAGGAGGATATGAAGGAGGAGGAGGATATGGAGAAGGAGGAGGAGGATGTGAAGGAGGAGGAGGATGTGAAGGAGGAGGAGGAAGATATGAAGGAGGAGGAGGATATGAAGGAGGAGGAGGAGGAAGATATGAAGGAGGAGGAGGAAGAGGAGGAGGATATGAAGCAGGAGGAGGATATGGAGAAGGAGGAGGAGGAGGAGGAAGATATGAAGGAAGAGGAGGAGGAGGATATGAAGAAGGAGGAGGAGGAGGAGGATATGAAGGAGGAGGAGGAAGAGGAAGAGGAGGAGGAGGAGGAAGAGGAGGAGCAGGAGGAGGAGGAGAACAAGAACAAGAAAACGAGTCCTGAGACTGGTGGTAGTGTTAGCTTTGAGCTGGGCATGGGGGTACAGGCTTGTATTCCCAGCACTCAGGAGCCCGAGACAGGAGCATCATGAGTTTGAGACCAGCCTGAGATACGGTGAGTTTCAGACCAACCAACCTAGGCCAGAGATTGGAACCCTGTCTCATAAAAGAAACAAGAGTGTTTTGCGTTTTGTTTTTGTTTTTAATTTTGGTGTGTTTTGACGTAGAGTCTCATGTAGCCCAGGCTAGCTTCCAAACTATCTTTGTATCCAAGGACCTACCTTAAACTTCCAATCTTCCTGCCTCCACTTCACAAGTGCTGGGATCATAGGTCTGTGCGCACACCTGCTTTATGCTCCAAAGGGGATTGAACTCAGACTTTGTGTGTGCTGGACTAGGTGAGGAGTGCCTTATCAATTGAGCTACATCTCCAGACCCCAGAATTGGGTCTTGTATACTTGGTATGTCCCAGCTGCAGGGGTGGGCAAGGGTGAGCCACAGAGACTCTAGTGCCCCAATAGCAAGCCCCTCAGGGTAGTGAGCAAGAAGACGATCCCAGGAAAGAGCTTCATGTTCTCTGAGAATCTGGCTCCTATCCAGAGCTCTCTAGGGTGAGCCCTAATCTGCTAATTCACAAGAGTGGGGTAAGGCGGTGGGATGCCAACAGACCAGAAGCCCAGGCGGGGGACACACTGGCTCTCAGGGAGTAAAGAATATGTTACTGGAGCAATCTGACTCACCTGCTAAGGGGTGCCAGTCACTGGCAGTGGTGGGGCATGGGGTTCCTGTAGGTCATGGCTCACCTCATTGGCTCCCGGGCATTTCAGAGTGAAGCTCCACCCCAACTCCAAAGAACAGCTTTTTCTAACCTCAGGCCGGCAACAAGCAAGGTGAGGCCTGAATAGGCTTGTCTGTACTCAGAGGGTTGCTGGCCTCCTCTGCGAGGGACAGGCCAGCAGGCCCTGCCCCAACCAGAAAGGTGGACAGCCCTGCAGAGAAGGGGCAAGGACTCCCTGGCCCAGAGCTGCTGTTTCAACAAAGTCCTCTACCCATGGGCTTTTGCAGGGAGAGGGTGACACTCATGGCCCAGCACAGTGTCTGAGAACTCTAGAATGGTTCCTTGAGGTCTCTGTGGTTCTCAGGGCTCCAAGAGGCCCTGGATGGTTTTCATGGGGCCAGGACCCCTGAGTCTAGAGATGTCCACTGGAGTCTCAGGCAGCTACCCATGGTGGCTGGAAGGTCCGATATTTCCAGTAGGATGCTGGATTTCCCCAGGCTGTCTGTACTCTATCTACCCACGGGCCCTGCAGTAAACAGAGGGGGAAGCTTGGCAAACCAACGCTCATCCTTCATTCCACAGAAGGGCTAGAGATTGGGCTGGAGACCCACCCTCACCCTCTCTGTCACTGGCAGAAACTGGCAAGGCAAGAAGTAGAGGAGGGGGATGGGCAGGTGGCAAAAGGACAGACAGGAGCTCTCCCTCGGGGGCAGGGCTGCCAGCTGCCTGACAAGGTTGAGTGTAAGAGCCTTGTGAGATGACCCAGGGCTCCCTGGTTCTGCATGCCCTGTACAGGGGCCACCCCGCATGCCTGCCCCAGAGAACAGAGGGTGGGGAAGTCTCCTGCCACCCGTCTCTGGCCCCTCTGTTTTTTGGCCTCACTACCCTGTGGGAACTTTGCCCAAGGAGTCTGGAAGCTTTCTTTGAAATCCCAGCTTGGGGGTGGGGATGTCGCTCAGTCAGCAGTGCGCTTGCCTGGCATGCGCGTGGCTCTGCGTTCCATCTATAGCATAAAACAGGTACACCAGGTGTAATTATATGCCTGGAACCTCAGCATTTGGGAGGTGGAGGCAAGAGGACCAGAAGTTCGGAGTCATCCTTGCCCATCTCAAAAAAGAAAGGAAAATTCCAGTTGGAAATGCCCTCAGTGAGTGCTCTCTGAGCCTCAGCAGTGCTCAGCCCCCACTGCTCCTGCCAAGCCTGCTGTGGCAGAGACAGACCCTGTTCCCGCTCACAGACAGGTCCTTCTCACCAAGTTGGGCTGAGGGTGGGCAAGGTCTGGAGCTGGACAGACTCTTAGTTAAACCAGCAGGGTGGGGTGGAAGGAAGGGCAGCTCAGGGTTTCAGAGGAGACACTTCAGGACAAAGAGCAGCCGCTAGGCATCCCAGCCCCGCAGCAGTCCACCCCTGAGAACTCCAGGCTCCTAAGAATCAAGGACCTCTGGGTTCCTTGGGAACATGGATAAGGGTGGGGCAGCATGTAATGTCCATGGGCCTGGAAGCCTGGCTCCTGCTCTTAAATAGCCAACTTCCTAACTTCAGCTTCCCATTGTTAAATGGGCTCCACCCTCTGCTTCACCAACTAGGTTGTGAAGATAAATGAGCAGGCACAGTGTCCGATTTGGAGAACAAGGTCAGATTTGGGGAGAAGCACCCAACGGCAGGACGGGTGGAAATGTGTGTGTGCCGCAGAGATGCTGCCCCAAGGGAAGGTGGGGCACCCTTCCTGACACAGAGCTTCAGATTTGGAGATGGGCTAGGGACGTTGGGAGAGAGCTTGTCTAGAACGTATGGGGTTTCTTTCATTCCCAAGACCACACAAACTGCATGTCATGGCATACCCAGCATTCAGGTGGAGGTAGGTGCATCAGGAGTTCAAGGTTATCCTCCACTACCCAGGCTAGGCTACATGAATCCTGTCTTAAAAACAAAACAAAAACTAAGGGGGCAGAAAGACGACTCAGTGGGTGAAGGTGCTTGCTGCCAACCTAAGTTTGATCCCCAGGAATCTCATGGTAAAAGTTGTCCTCGGAACGCCGCATGGTACTTGAGGCTGAACAACCAACAGCACCAGCATGTCAGCCTGCGTAGAACCCCTCCTGGCAGCCCCCTGGAGTAGGTGCCGTTGGTGCCTGATTTCATCAATGAGGTCTCTAAAAGGAAGAATAGACTGGAGTCAACTGGCCAACTTCAGTGGCTAGTGCTAGAATTTTCCTGGCTACGTCTCCCATCACCACAGGGCCAGAGGCTGGGCCAGCAACCCTGGCCACCTTCTCCCTGTCCAGAGCTTGCCTTCCCTAAACCCACCCTGGTTCAGCAGCTCCCTGTCTCCAAGCTGGCCAGGAACGGAGCAGAACTAGCACGTAGATGGTTGTTCCCACCACTGTGGACAGAAATGGCTCCATGAGCAGTTTAAGCCATTGCCTAAGTGAAGTGAACTACTTCATACGAACAACAAACACGCTCTGCACCCCAGCCTTTCCCAAGTAGGCTCCAGAACTACTGGAGCCTGTTCCCTTAGCCCTCCTGGGCAATCCAGTATCTATAAGAGACTCTGAAAACGACCGTAAATTTCTGCTCTTCTATTTGAACTAAACAACCTTCAGTAAGGACTTCCTTGTCCTGGCCTCGGTGTTGCCATCTGTGTGATGGGGTGAATGACAACCTGCTGTCTTCCATACTCAGGTTGTGAGATCTAAATTGAGATAACGAATGGACGTCGCAGAAAGCTGGCACTCAGTCGATGTTTGCTGAGTGAATAAATGATCAGATAAAAACCTCCACTTTTAATGGAGTCTATCTTTGGGTTTGCAGACATGTCAAGATAATGCTTTGGCACCAAACGGCCAGAGAAAACAGCAGGGGCTGAGAACTACACTGAGGATGCCTACATAGGTCATAGGTCACAGATCCACAGTGCTTGTCTGCCCTGCTGTAGCAGGGCGAGTGATCAGCAGAGTAACTGCCAACAGTGGCCCAAACGTATTTTAAAATGCCCGACCAAGTCACAAAGTGCAAGGCCAACAGCACCACCCATACAAGGAAGAAAATGGAAACACGGGGCCGGAGTGTGGCTCAGTCAACAGGGCCTGGCATTCATGTGCCCTGGGATTGATCCCCATGCCTGGTGGTGGATGCCAGAAATCCCAGCAGTTAGACTGTAGACACAGGAGGATAAATTCAAGGTCATCCTCAGCCATGTAGCAAGTTTGAGGTCAGCATGGGTGACATGAAGCCCTGTCTCAGAAAAAAACAAACACCACCGCCCACAAAGGCACGTTGTCTTCCGCATCCTTTATTGGTGGTCTAGGATCTCCTAGGCTCCCTCCCTCTTCTCCTTCTCTCTCCTTCCCTCCTCTCCAGTTTTCAGTCCTCGAGTATCCCTAGATTGGCAGGATTCTCCAAGGCACACACATTTCCGTGCGACACCCCCAGTAGTGTTCATGCCAGGGTCTAGTATGGAGCCTGGTTTGCATGGCCTGGACTATCCTGGGCTACAGGAGCCTTGTCACACACCAGAACTGCCCAAGTCCCTCTTCCTGGTCTTCACCTAGAGTTGTGGTGGGAACTCTTGTGATGGTATCACACTATGTCCCATAAAGGCCTGCTCTACGTGGGCTGTGGGCTGAGCTGCAGGGCCCCTGGCTGTCCCACTCTGAGCCAGCCTTGAAGAAAATACAAAGCAAGGGACAACCTGGGGCCCTCTAGCATTGATCTTGCCCTGCCTGCCTGGGATGTGTGGAAGAGGGGAGGTAGGGCTGGGTCTATCATCCCCTCCCCCAAAGTCCTCCAACTCAAGGCCTTGAGCTCCCAGGAGTCACTGAAGACCCAGGGCACTTTGAAGGTCAGCTGAGAGTGAACTGCACGCGGAGGATATTGTGCGTTGCAGAGGATAGAAGGGAACACTGGGGAGAGGTGGGGATAGCAGCCTCCCGACTCTTTCTGTCAAACTAGTTCCAGACAGGGATGAACACGAAAGGTAAGGGCCATGAGACGCCATGGAAGCCATGAAAAGGGAGGATCTCTTCCAGGCCAGGGCACTGACTTGGGGGCAGTGAAAGGCTCACTCTCTGGGCCTGGCAGTGTGGAGCCCCAAGAGTACCTGCTAGAAACCTGGGCCTCTGGGGCCAAGACCTCCTGGGAGAGAAGGGGAGTCTCGAAGGAAGGAAGTTGGAGACTGCCCATCTACCTTTGGTCATTTTCATTCTTCCATCTGCAAAACCATCCCAGGGCAGGGCTAGGAAGACGATTCAGTCGGTAACGTGCTTGCTACATAAGCAGAGGACCTGAACTCAGGTGCTCAGGATCCCTGTCAAAGCCAGGCATGTGCCTTATAACCCCAGTGCTGGGGAACTGTAGACAGTCCTCACAAGTCAGCAGGCGGGTCACCTGTGACCAGGGCCCCTGTTTTGGTGGGGGTGACTTAGGCAGGATGGGTCTGGGCTCTCAGCTTCACCTTCCACTCTTTGAGGAACAAAGATGATTCAGAGTCTGTGAGAAGACAGGACTGAATGGGTCTGAGTCATGCCGCATGGTGGCTGCGTGTTGTAACTAAAACCATCACCTCTTACTACTCAACAGTTCAGACTGCCACGGGAAAGGGTGATTAGCACACTCACAGCCAAGTATGCTCACCCTCTAATGGCAGGACCTGACCCCTGTATCACCTATATCAGAACCCGGAAGTGAGAGCGTGAGCAGAGGTCCGGGATGTGGAGCGGAAACTCACCTTCCGGGTGTACACTCCCTTAGAGGCCTGGAGGCTTAACCGGTACTTTCAACTTTTTTTTTTTTATTCCCCAACCCGTGTGTGTGTGTGTGTGTGTGTGTGTGTGTGTGTGTGTGTGTATGCAGCATGTGTATGGAGACCAGAGGACAATTCATAGCTGAATCTCTCTCTCCACCATGTGGGACCCTGGGCTCGAACTCAGGTCATCAAAGTTGGTATCACGTACCACAGTACTTTTGAAAACCAAAGAGACCCAGCTTTGGCAGAACATAGCTAGTTGGGGACTAGAATGATAAACAAATGTGTAATTCGTTAATTTGCTAATTGCCTTTCAGTTGGTCTTCTGCCATCTCTTCTAGCTTCTGCGTGACGTATGTGTCAGGCAAGGGCTCCGAGAGTGTAGGGAGCAGGCCATGAGGACTGCTGGCATCAGAACTGGACACCTGGACCACCCCCTCCTCCAAGCTGCTCACTGCCCACTGCCCCAGACACCACACGAGGCAGAAAGCCCGTGGCACTCAGTCTTTTATTTTCTTAAACTGTACACGAACGTAAAATACTTAGACAGCCAGTCTGTGGGGGGAAATTGTTTGGTTTTAAGTTATAACGAAACAGAACCTAGGAGGGCTTTATTAAATAAACTAAAGATGAGGACTTACACACCTGCATTCTACCAGCCGTTTTTTACTCTACCTTCTGGGTGTGTAAGAACAGAAAAGACACATCAACTGAATAAAAAAAAAAAAAATCATTTATACCCTGAAACGCTGGCAGGCCACTCAAGGGTTGTTTAGAACATCTACCTCACAGAAGGCGGCCTCACCATCTAATAAAAATTAAAACCGATCTGCTGGCCTCTTTGGTTCCAAAATTATGTATAATACATTTAACTGTATTCGTTTTTCTGCTGCTATAAAAATAACTTTTTTTCAAATGGCAGTTTCTGACTAACCATGCAACTAAATCAGTGCAAACATTGAAAGCAATCATTCGCTTAGAAAGGAAGCAAAGGATTTCATTTCAAGTATAAAAATATAAAGGAGTCGTACGAGTCCAGTTTCGCCTAGTGTGGGTCAACCCTTTAAATTGCATAGTTCACGTGGCACTTGGACATCCACGAGGACACAGCCACGTCAGCTCTTGCCCCAGGGCCACTTCTGGACACACGTATACCTGCAAGTGCTATCGTCATGTGCGTTCACGCAGGACCGCAAGTGCTTTGTGGGGCAGGCGCGTGGGAAAGTGAAGTGGGCAGGAGCCATGTCCACAGACAGCCCCTGGAGTCAGGTCCCACCCACAGGGACAACCTCTGCAAAGCAACTAAAAGCTTTCACTGTCTCTCCAAGACCAGCGAAGCAGCTCCCCAGAACACCTCCGCCCGGCAGCCTCTGGGCTCTCTCCCTTGCCTAGTGATCAGCCCAGCCCCTCTCGCCACCAGCACTAGGAGGGTGTCCAGGCAAAGGGCATTGATTGCAACAATTTTTTCCCTTCTCATTTAGAATCATTCAGCCTCTCCACTTCAAAGGTCACAGCTGATAGGCTCTTTTCAATTCTGCAAGTGGCACAAATGACCTGTCAGTTGTTGGAGACAAGTTTAAAGCATAAAATTAAGACCCTTCTTCTCTCCTCACCCCTGAAAACACAGACACACACACACAGAGACACACACACACACATACACACCTCACCAGGGACCCAAGTGACAGACAGTCAAAGGGTCACTGTCCCTGCTCCATGGTCTCTGTGACAGTCGAGTTCCTCCTGGGCTACTTGCCCTCTCCAAGAACAGGGTGGCACAGCTCTGCTGGCCTCAAGTGTGGAGGATGCCAGGCGAGGAGTGAGCGGGCAGGACTGCGCCAAGGGCTGCGGTGAGGAGCCTGAGACAAGCCAGGGGCACAGGGCCCTCCACCCGCCTGTGCTCCCACCCTGCTTTTCCTCTCAGTGGCTCTCTGGCTCACTCTCTCTGTGTCCTGTCTTTGTGCTTTTATGTGTGCTCAGAAGGCGCGATTCAGAGTGCCCGGCCAGCTGGTGGGAATGGTGGCTGCTCACCCCATTCTCTCCGACTGACAGGCATTGGTAGCTAAGCTGCCATTTGTCACCGCATCCGTTTGCTGGTATCCTGGAGGCTGCTGTGTGGGCGGCAGGATGAGTCTGGCTATGCGTGTCTACGTGTGCGGTTAAGAGTCTCATGTCACAGGAGGCTTCTCCCTCTTGTCCTGACCGGTGTTCTATGAATCGGGAGAACATTATTTCAGGCCTCACCCTGGCGCTCTCCACAGCCCAGTGGAACAACCACACTCGGCCCACCTGCCTCTCCTGCTCCCTCAAAGACCCACGGGCCTGCGCTCCGCACTGACTGCCACTGTCAGGCGCAGCCGCACTCCTCCACGATCATGTTGGGCACGTCCCGCTTGACGATGTTGTACTCATCATCAAAGTAGAGCATGGACATAGAGCTCAGCTTGGTGGGGATGCAGCAAGAGTTCACGGGCCCTGGGTTCAGGCCACGCATGCGGTACTGGTTCACCACAGCAGTGTGGAAGGAGGAGGCAGAGCCAGGGACCCCAGCCAGGTAGGCCGGGCAGCTGCCTTCACAGTAGTTCCCATAGTAGCCGGTGGGCGCGATGATCCAGTCGTTCCAGCCGATGAGCCGGAAGTCGATGAAGAACTGTTGCCTGCAACAGAGGCTGGTCCGCCCGTCGCACTCCAGGCCCCGTTTGCGGATGCGATGCCTGCTATCACCTAGCCGGGCCTGCACCACTACAAAGGGCCTGTGCGACTCCTCGCCGGGGTCCACGAACACAGGCACCACGGCCAGCTCCTGGCAGCTGTCGCACTGCACATCCAGGTTAAGGCGTCTCTCGCCCCGTTCAAACAAGGCCTGGATGGCCTCTGTGATGGGGAAGGTATGCCAGCCGCTGCGCTTCAGGTCCACCTTCTTCTCCACCACATTCCATCTGTCTCCGTGACCCTGCTCCTGGAAATACACCTTGACCCGTACCTTCCTCCGGCTGCCCTTCTCCAGGACATAGGGGAGGAGTTTCAGGTACAGCCACAGGCTGGCCTGAACTACAAACAGGTTCTGGTTGCCTTCATTGGAGACGAAGAAGTACAGGCGGACCCTGGAGGAGGCGAGGCCATCTGTGGAGAGGGGAAGAACAGGCCAAGTTAGTTCCACGAGAACACAAGGCAATGGGGAATGGCTCTGCTGGCTGATGTTGGAATGAACACTCACCACAGCTGGAAAGTGTTACTGACCAGAAATACCATTCCTGGGGCCCGGGCCTCTGCCATAACCTGCCACAGGCAGGAGAATCCGTTCCCATTGAGAAAACAGGACCAGGGTGGAGCCTGAGGGTCCAGACATATAAAAATCCTGCCTCACCTCTCCCAGGCCAGGGCTCCCTGGAGGTAGGATTGTCAGGCCTCAAAGCTCAACAGAGCAACTTGTCAGGAGGCCAAGATCCTAACAAGTTGTTATGGGTCTCTGAAAACAAAACCAAGATCACAGGGAGGATTCGGGGGTAGGGTGTTCTAAATGGGGCTTTTTTTCTTCTTTCTGGTTAACTTGAGGCGTTGCAAAATCGAGCTGAGCCACCTACAGCCTCTCCAGTGTTTACCTAAGCATGGTCTGATCCACCCCCAGTGGGACCTCCACTGCAAACAAGCCAGCTCTGCTCGGGTTTCTGACATAGAGCGTGCGCGTCCTGCGAGCTGCAAAGTGCAGCCCTTGTTTCCAAGGAGTTCCAAGGGACAGGATAGCCAGCCTCGAAAACTTGAGGTCCTATACTTTCACCAGACCCTGGTTCCCCAAACAAGGCAGTTCGAGATCTAGGGGGAAGGAGGGTGCTAATCATCGCAACAATTTGGTTCAGCCAGAAGAATAGCTATGCCAGACAACCAAAGATGTCCCTCTCACAGAACATTTCACCAACCTTTCCCTCTGACAGTCTCCACTTTAAAAAAAAGAAAAAAAGGAACAAGGCAAGTCTGCAGATATGGCTGGCTCTATCAAACCTCCTACCAAGCCCCCTCCTCCAGCCCCCTCCTCAGTTCTCACTGGCTCCTCTAATAACACTGACGTCTGACTTTGAAATGGGGGAAACTGCAGCCTTAAAAGCTGGTCTTGGCCAAGCTGCCTGTGACCTGAATCTGTTATTTATAAGTCAAAGAGCTGGCTCCGTGAATCGGACCAGAAATATAACAGCCCCCGCTGTCATTTTGTGCCACCAGGACCAAAAGGCCTCTCGACCTTCCCGAATCACATTTCTACTCTGGGCCCCAAAGCACCTTTTAATCCAAGCCCTCTAATTGCATGTGGAGCGTTCCCCGGCTCTGGCGGACAGCTAAAACGGCAATGTATTTCTTTCTAAGCACAGACCAGCGTTGATTGTCTCTGCCTTTCTCCACACCCGGCCATGCAAAACTTTTCATCCCTTTTTATCCCCCGGCAGCGGCACAGGCAGGGTCTGCTTGATGCCTGGGAGAGTAGGGGGGCATTTGCAGCCAGGGGCATGGCTGATCCCCCCCTCCTCTTCCCAGGCTCCCTGCTTGTCCCCCACCCTGACTACATCGGGCTTCCCCCTCTGCGACCTTCTCTACAGTCCCCTCTGCACAAATGGGGCTGAGCTCCCGGCACAAAAGCCAGCCTGGCTCATTCAAGTCCTGAAAAGGACAGCGATGTCTAAAGCACTTACACCGTTTCTGCCCGGGAAATTTTCCTCCTTCTTTTTTAAACTTCCTGAAGATCCTTTTCTTTCTCTCTCTCCCTCTCTCTTTCTCTGGTTTTTATATTTAGATAGTGGACAGAGATTTGCAAGGTGAGGCCAGGGAAGAAATTGCCGAAATGAATCCCACTCTTTGTTAACTACAAACTCTACAGCTCTCTCCTGGACTAGAGAGGGCTGCCGCTGCTGCCAGGCGAGCCTAAAGGCATGGGGCTGTTCCTGAGCCGCGTCTTTCCGTAAATGATGGACCTGTTGAGAAGCTGCCTTCCGCACTCTAGTGCCCACACAATCGGAAGGGAGGTTGCCTAGCTCTTCCCATCGATGCTTCAGCAATCCTGGCAAGCCCGTGTCGCCGGGCCGGGCGATGGAAGCGGCCCTAGGGGCCGGTCTCTCGGTGTCTCTCTGGGTCTCTCTCTCTCTCTCGGTTGGTCCCTCTCTCTCTCTCTCTCTCTCTTTCCCTCTCCCTCTCTCCAGCCCACGTATATCAACAAGCACACACATCTCCATCTACACTGCTAAGCCTACACTCCGATCGTGGGAAACAAAAACATTAAGCAATCGCCAAGCAAGTGCCCGCAGAGCCAGGGCTGCGCGCATCTGCCGGGAGGGGGACGCGCGCAGAAGCGCTGGGGCCCGATTCCTGAGAGCAGGGATGAAGGACAGGGCGCTTCCCAGTTGCTGCAGGGAAAGGCAAGCAGCGAAGGGTCTGGGCTCTGGGCGTGAGGGTGGGTGTAGGAGAGGACCGCCACCCTGGGACGCGCGCAAGGCCACCTCCGAATGGCCCAGCCCGGAGCCTAAATGCCCTCGGGGCGTGCCGGCTGCAGAGGCGGGCTAAAGCCCAGGAGCTTCCAAGGAGAGGGAAGAAGGGAGGGATCGCCGCGGCCGGCTTCCCCAAGGCCGAACCCACCTGTCTCCGCAAAGCTGATGATCTCCGACACCCGCTCCTGGCCGTCGGTGCCCGGGCTGGCGTGGCCGTCGAGGTGCGGGATCTCCACGCGGCCGTCCTCGCGCACCTTGCCCGCGTGCAGCTTGCGCAGGGCCGTGACCATGGCGGCCTTGGGCACGGCGTGGGTGATGTTGGGCCGGCCCCGCAACTGCAGGCGGTTCAAGATGTGCCTCTTCACCGCCTCCAGGAAGTCACCGTCCACCCGGCCCAGCTCCTCCGGCCGCCGGAAGCCGCCGCCGCCACCGCCGCCGCACGACGTACAGGTGTCCTGCGAGCCACCAGGAGCTCCGGGCGGCGGGGGGCGGGGGCGGCGCGGCGGGCGACGGCAGGGGTGTGGGGGAGCCCCAGGCCTCGGGTCCCAGCCAGCCGGCCGCCAGGAGCAGAAGGCAGGCGGCCCCCAACGCCCGACCGGGCAGCCCGTCCATGGTGCGCCGCTGGCGACGAGGGCGCCCGCCGCGAGGCGAGGCGAGGCGAAGCTAGCTCAGGGCCGGGCTCCGGGCTCCGGGCGCACCGCCCCGCCCCGCCCCCGCCCGGGCCTCCGCCCGCCCGCCTGCCGGGAGCGCCGCCGCCGGCTCGCAGGGGGAGGGGGCCGGCCGGGCCGCGGGGGTTCCCGCGCGGCCGAGAAGGGGCGCCGCGGGGACCCGAGGGGCGCTCGGGCTCGTGAAGGGGGACCGCCGGGTCACTGGCGCGCGGGCGTCTCGGGGCGCCTGGGCATCTGCAGCCTGCCCATCCTCTCCGCGTCGAGGGCCACCGCAGCCCCCCGATCGGGTGAAGCGAAAGCGCTGAGCGGCGGCGGCGGCGGCGGCGCTGGCGTGGTGGCTTGACTCGCCCGAGCGGGGAAGGTGGCGAGAAGGACCGGCGGGCGCAACTCGCTCTGGAGACCGAAGCGGAGGTGGCGGAGCCCCCCGGGCGCGGCGCTGCGGAGGGCGCTGCGGCTGGGGCCCCGCGACCGCACCTGAGCGCCTCGCCCTGTCGCTGCCTGGAGCGGGGACCGGGCCGCCCGAGGCGGCGGCGGTGATGGGCAGGTCGTCCCCCCTGCTCCGGGTCGGCGGGAGGAGCGAGCGCGGTGCTGGGGAGCGCCGCCGCGCGGGCCCCTCTCACGGGCGGCGCCGAGCCCTCCTGGGCCGCGGGCCCTGCAGTCCTCCCGGCGCGTCACCCCGCAAAGTTGTCTCCAGGCTCCCCCGGGCGCTGCATCCGCGGGCGGGCGGGCCGCGGCGCGCTTCTCCCGGGCCTCCCCTCCTCCCTGCCTCCCTGCTCCTGGCTGCCTGCGCCGGCCGGCCGGGGCGGCGGAGGAGGGAACGGCGGTGGCAGGGCCCTTCTAGCCGCTGTCTCTTCTGCCTGCCGCGGCGGCGGCGGCCAAAAGTCTCTCCGTGTCCCCGGGATCGGGTACCCTGGCTCGCGCTCCCGCTGGCACACGCCGCAGGGCCGGGGAGAGGGCGAGGCGGCGGCGGCGGCGGTGGCAGCAGCGTCCCCGCTCCTAGCCGTGGCTCGGAGTGCAGAGCGCTCCCGAGGAGGAGTTCTTCTCTTTGCCTTCTCTTCCTTTCCACTCCCTGTTCTTTTTTTCCCCCCGAGGGGTAAAAAAGCCGCACAATCTCCGTATGTGCGCGCGCGTTGAGATAGACGTTGGCAGAGAAAAAAAAAAAAAAAAGAAGGGGGGGGAGTGTCGTCCGGGCAGTGCGGGAGGAGACGGTCCGCACCTCCCCGCCTGGCCTTCCCGGGGGCGGAGGGGGAGGCGGATTCTGCAGGTCGGTGCTGCCTGATCCTCCTCCCACCCCTCTTCCCTCCGCTCTTTCCCTTTCTGTCTTGGTGAGGAGGGGCGAGTTGGCTCTCTCCTCCCAGTCCCCCGCCCCCCACCCCGCGATGCCAGGATGCCAGGCCACTTTTGCTACCTCAAAACTTTCCCACCACGTGAGTGTCCCGGACCCTCGCCCCATGAGGTGATGGATAGATGGCACCAACCCGCTCCAGGAGTAAGATCCGTACGCTTCTGAACCGCCCCCCAAAACACACACACACACACACACACACACACACTCAGAGCCGTCCAGGCCTTGTCCCTGTCCCAACTGTCGCCCTTCGCAACCAGAACGGGCGACCCCCACTCTCCGCAGCAGCCCCCAGACCCTCCAAGGGGCGACCCTTCGCTGTCCAGCCTGAGCGTTGGGGGTTGGGGGGGCAAGCTGGAATGCACCAGAGAAGCCGTGAGGGAGGATGCCACTCCCGGGCTACAGCGCCCTCTTACAGCGTCCCAGGCCGCCGTCCCAATGGGTGATGGGTGAGCCCCCTGGCTGGAAGAGCAGGGGAGGCGGCAGCTGTTGAAGGCTTGGCCCGTCTGCCATAGCCAACCATGGGGGGTCTGCTTGCATTGTGCGGGGGGGGGGGGCGGAGGGGACCCATCTTTGAGGACCCAAGGCCTCTGGAGTCCCAGGGCTTGCCAGACTGGTGGAGTCTCCACTCTCCCGTCCGGATCTGGCCTCAGACAAACCCAGATTCTAGTGGGGGACTAAGGCAGTACCGTTTTTGAATACAGTCCAATCTCACCTCGCCCAGCCTCTTTCTCATCTGTAAAGGGGCACTGTGATACCTGCATCACAGTGGCTCTTTGGGAGGTCCACACAGACTAGACCAACCTCGCAGGAAGCAGATAGAAAGATGGTTGGTTCTGGAGTGCCCTTCTCTGGCTGCCAGCGGTGGATGGGAATGTGACTCCCAGCCGTGACAAGAGAACCCCAAGTGTTACCCCTTTCTTCCGTCCCTCCTCCCGCCCGTACCTGGGTCTGGGACGACAGTGCCCACAGGACACAGTTCCAGAGACAGCCTGCCCACCCTCCGGCTCCGCAGTCCCCTTACCAACAATAGGTTCACCTAGCGACAGGCAAGACTGTGTATCGATGGTTTTCCTCGGAATCGGGACGACCCTGCCTAGAGAGAACTCGGACTTGGTGGGGGGGGGGTCGTTCCACCAACACCCATTGCGAACTTCCCAAGCCAACCCCTCCGCTGTGGACCTCAGCCAGAACTGCAGTTCCGGGGAAGCATGAAAGTCTGGGAGCAGAGCGCCCCCTCTCTCTCAGTAGGAGGAACAGACCAGGAGTATGCGGGGCAAAACTAGGACGGGCCTGACTTTGCCAACTCTGGGTCTGAAGCAGGGACCCCAACAGAATCCTGCAGATAGCAGCCCTTCTGTACCCACCGGACCCATTCTTTGCTGCTCCCGTCCTGTGCCCTCCCGTTGCCCTTCCAGGGACCCAGTGAGCCCTTGGGCAGAAAGAAAATGTTCCTGACAGCCTGGGACAGCCTATCTTGCAAGATGGTCCTGAGCCCACCAGGCTCATCCTGGATTTTGTGTGCAAACTCCAGGCACCACACACACTCTGGCCCACTGGCTCTTTCTGTAACCAGAACCACCCACCATTTGGCAAACTCATTCTCGGTCTTTAAGGTTTAGCCCAGTGAAGCTGGGTCTGGGTGAAGCCCTCCCTGGCCCTCTGTACTCCAAGGAAGCAATTGATCTGATTAGGTGCCCACTGCCTGGCTGGCTGCCTCATTGCCTGTCTTAGCTCCAGCACAGGGGCTAGGCCTCATGGGCCCTGTCTAGTGCCAGACCTGACAGATGACCAGGGAGGGCTTATGAAGGAAGGACTGATGAATGAAGGAGAGAAGTCATTAAGCCAATGAAAGGTTTAATGCCTCCTTCCCCTCCCCCAGCACCAGTCCTGGAGGACACTCCTGGCCTACCCAGCTGTAGTCCTTGCCGTCCTCATCTGGGCTGGACAGAGCTGGGGAAAGGGGAGAAGAGCAGCTCTTTGCCTTTGGGAACTTGAAGCAGTCTGCCTGTTGACCTGACACCAAAGAGGCAGGAGCCACTCTGTCCTTGCCGGTGGAGGAGGGTCCCCGAGTCCAGCCCTGCTGCTACTCTACTGCAGGGAAGGAACTGGGTCAAGCATAGTCAGAAACCATCTGCTGGAGAAGCTGGGATTATCCTGCCCTCTGCTGATCCCCCAGCCCACAGGAGCTGAGGGTGTAAATTGAGTTCTTCCAGATCACCTTGTACTTTAGGTGGGGGGGCACCCATCCCCTCTAAAGGGGAAAGGGCCGAGTCCCTGTTGCTTTGAAGCCTCATTTAGCACTGGGCTCAGTGTTTCTTCTGCTGGTGACTTCAGCCTTCATTCTTGGCCAGGAATATGACTGTGCCTGTCAGTTTTGAATACAATAATGCCCATCAATGCTGCAACCAACGCCCTGCAAGAGGGCTGCACAACCAAGCCACCCCCACAGAGGGTTCTGGCTTCTTGCCACTATCAAAGAACTCAGGCCCGATAGCGAAAGCAAGAAAAAGGCCTGATGACATTGTGGATGTTGTACACTGAAGGTAGAGGAAATGTCATCTAGGAGCTCAGAGCATTTCCTCTCACACCAGATTGTTGTTTGTTTGTTTTGTTTTCATAACTCGTGCTAAGTATCAATTTAGGATTGACAAAACCTTCAAAGAAACAAGGCAGACCATAAAACAAGCCTTAGTGCTGGGGAGATGGCTCAGCCAGCAAAGTCTCTGTGGTGCAAACATGAGGACCTGGGTTTGGTCTCCAGAACCTGTGTCAAATTGCTGATCACGGGCTAGGGGTAAACAGAGCTCAGGGTCAGGATGCTCGCTTCCTACAGCAAGCCCTGAATTCCACACCAACATCACATAAGCTGGGCATGGTAGTCCATACCTGTAATTCCAGCCCAGGGAGGTAGAGGCGGAAGGACCAGAAGTTCAAGGTCACCTTAGCTATACAAGGAGTTGGAGGCAAGCGTGGGCTACTTGAGACCCTGTTTCTAAAACAAGCCAAACAAACAAGCAAACAAAAACCTGGGTGTGGTAGCATGCAACTTGTAAACTTGTAATCCCAGCTAGGGAGGTAGACAGGTGGATCCCTGGAGCTCAATGGCCAGCCAGCCTAGCCTACTCAACCAGTTTCTGGCCAGTGAGAGATGCTGTCCTGTCCAGGAGGAAGAGGAAGAGGAGGAGACCTGAAGAAAGCTACCCAAGGTTGATTTTCTAGCGTGCGCACACACACACACACACACACACACACTTAGGGCTCATTTGCAAATATTACTGAGAACCCAGGTGCAGGTCTTGGCCACACACCCCTGTAGTGTGTGTGTGAAACACAAGGTCCTTGGCTAGAGGGTGGATTTGGCAGAGTTGGGCTCAGAAACCTGGTGTTCACTTTCCAAGCACTGGCAGAGAAGCCACTGATGTTATTAAACAACACCATCATGCATTATACTTCTTTAGGACAGCTCAGTAGCTGTGTGGAAGGAGCTGCATGCTGGCCCAGGCCACAGGCTTGGAACAGCAGTAGTAGGACCTCCAGGGGGCAGGACCCCTGTGTGTGTGTGTGTGTACAGGTGGATAAGCGTGCACAGATACAAGGCAGGCAGGGTGTAGAGGCTAGAAGACACCCTGGGGTGGCATTCACTCCACCTTTTGTTTGTGATAGGGTCTCTAATTGACCTGCAGCATCACCAAATAAGCCAGATTCACTGGACCACAAGCTTCCAGGGGTTTGCCTGTCTCCAGGCTGCTCTTTTACATGAGGCTAGCTATCCAGACTCAGGTCTTCACACTTGAAAACCTGAAAAACCAAGGTACGGGCTGACTGAGCTATCTCCCCAGCCTCAGGGAAAGGGGTTCATGGAGCTTGTTCTGAGAGCCCTTGTAAAAGGCTAGAGAGATAGTTCAGTGGCTAACAGGGCTGTGGCTCCTCCTTTCCATTCCCCGCACCATGTCCGGCAGCTCAGAACCACCTGTATCTCTAGCTCCGGGAGATCCGATGCCCTCTTCTGGCCTCCTTAGTACACCCCCCTCAAAGGCACACGCACAAATAAAAATTAAAATAATCTCAAAAAATAAAAACAAACGTTCTTTTAAAAGGCCAGACATTCTAGGCTACCACCTATGTTCTCACCAGGGCAGACGGGCAGCTCACATTTTCCGAGCCCCAGTGGGCCTGCATCTCCGGATCATGGTCTGGTGGCATGCAATCACTGGACCCTTCTGCAGGGTCCCTGGAGCTTCAGTGCCCAACTCAGGTAGGATTTGTTTGTTTTTATGACGGGGTGCCATGTAGCCCAGACTGGTCTTGAATTCAATAAGTAGCTAAGGGTGACTTCTGACTTTGATCTTTCTTCCTCCACCTCTCAAGTGCTGGGGTTACAGAACTATTCCTAGTTTATGCGATGCTGGGGATCAAACCCATGGCTTCCGGAATGATAATCAAGTACTCTGCAAACTGAGCTATTTCCATTGCCTTGCTTAGACAGGCTTTTTTTTTTTCAGAGTCTCACTATCTAAACTGGCCTGAAACTTACTATGTAGACCCAGGCTGGCCTCGAGCTCACAGAGATCTGCCTGCTTTGGACTGCTGAGTGCTGCAACTGAAGCTATTCCCCAGCACGCCTGACTAAACAAATTTTTCAACAGACTTGTCATCCCTTACACTACTTTTGGACTGACTTTCTCTACTCCGGAACCCAAGTCCCACCGTTTGTTATTGAGAACCACCCCAATACGGTGTGCTGGGCCTTGTTCTCAGGAAGAGTCTAGAACTTGGAACGAGTTGACCTGGAGAAGATACTTCTTGGCTTCCCATAATGGTGTCAGGATGAGTGTAAATAGGATTTAACACACTTTAAACACTCAGGAAATATTTCAACAATAGGCCCCCGGGGATGGCTGTCCAAGTTGATATATTTTCTACTATATGTATATATACATATATACATATGTACATATCTATATACATACATATAGATTGTATACACACACACACACACACACACACACACACACACACACATATATATATACACACACAAACAAACAACTAAGGAGGGGGTGCCCACGATGGCTCCATGGGTATGAGCACTTGCTGCACAAGCATGAGGACCTGAGTTCAAATCCCAACACTCACATATGTACCTGGGCACACTCAGATAACTGAAATTTCAGAGTAAAGAGGTAAGGACTGGAGAATCCTGGAGGCTCCATAACCAGCCAGTCTAGCTGAAATAGCAAGCTGTAGCTCAGTGAGAGACCCTGTCTCGGAACAGTGCAATAGAGGAAGACATCAAAGTCTGACTTATGTGCACAGGAGAATGCACCTGCACATATGTACATGTACATTTTCACACACACACACACACACACACACACACACACACACACACACGGGGTGAGGGGATGACTTAGTAGCTAGGGATCCAGCAATGTAGCAAGGTGTAACTCATAGTCCCGGATGCCTCCCTTTCCAGTTCCAGGCCCACACTGTCCTCCTGTGCCTGGGCCAGCATGCAGCTCCTTCCATGCAGCCACTGAGCTGTCCTAGCATGATATAGGCTGGCACCGTTTTATCACAGCACTGGCTTGGAAAGTGAAGTCTAGGTTCACTGAGCCCAACTCTGCCAAACCCACCTTCTAGCCAAGGGCCTTGTGTTCCACACTCTGCAGGGGCTGTGTGGCCAAGTACTGTACTTAGTACTCCGTTATGTTTGCAAATGAGCCCTAAGGCTGTGTGTGTGTGTGTGTGTGTGTGTGTGCCTGCATATGTAGGCACCTTCCATTTTGCTTTCTTCCATTAGAATTGACACAGGCTTCATCTCCCCCAGCCCAGCCTCCTGTCTGGTGCCTAGAAATGTGTTAATTTCAGTTGGTCTCCATTAGTGGCTTCTGCTCTGGACTGGCCACTGTGCAGGCATCTCCTTCAGCCATCTACTCATTCCTTCCCTCCCCAGACTCAGAGCTCAGAAAAGAAGCATTCCAAACACTCCTCTAGCCTACGGCATACAATTCTCTCGGTGTCGTCTCCTCCCTGTGTATCAGACTGTGGGTTAGAGAGAAAGGGAAAGACGGAAAGGCTTGAAGAATGTATCAAATGTATTTACAGCTAATCAGCTATTTCCTCCTCGGTAAGGAGGGTATAGTGTTTTTTCGGTTCTAGCCTATTGAGAGATGAACGTGTATTTTGTGCCTGCTGTCTACACTGGTAAAAGATTCTCAGAGCCAATTAAGTGTGGCCAGGGCAGATGAGATGGCTCAGCATGTAAAGATACTTGCAAAGCAAGCCTAGAGGCCTGAGTTCAACCCCCAGAACCCACATAGTGGAAGGAGAGAGCTGACTCTCACCAATTGTCTTCCGACCTCATGGCATCCACACACATACACATGTACAGGCACAGAGGCAGGGGGAGACGGGGAGAGACCAAGTACACGAATAAATAAATAAACGCAATTTTAAATCTTTTTCAGTGTTAAGTTTTAAGCGTGGTGGTACATTCTTTTCAAATCAACACTTGTGAGGCAGAGGCTTGCCGATCTCCCTGAGTTCCAGGCCAGCCTGGGCTACATAGTGAAACTGTATCTCAAAAAACAGATAGATAGATGATAGATGGGGCGCTAGAGAGATGCTGTGATGGGAACAGCACCGGCTGCTCTTCCAGAGAATCTGGGTTCCATTCCCAGCACCCACGTGACAACTCACAGCCGCCTGTAGCTCCGGTTCCCGGAGACCTGACACCCTCCCCTGGCAGCACCAAGCACCCGCACGGTGCGCAGACATACATGAAGGCAACATCCCCCACACACATAAAATAAAGTTTTCAAAATTCATTGATAAATTGGATTAAATAGGAAGTCTAAGCAGAGCTCAGGCTCAGAGCCTCTCCAATTCCCCTCTGGCTAACAGGGACTGTCTGCCCGCCCCGAGGGTCTCCACAAATGCCAAGGATTTGCCTTTATAATGCCTTTATAAACCCTTCCAGAAGAAGGAGAGAGGTGGGAGAGGGAAAGGATGCAAGGAAGATACACAGTAAGGGTAAAGCGTGATGATGTATGATAGGCCACGGGCTCAGGATACGGCACCATTGGTTGGGTATTTGTCTAACATACGCAAGGCCCCGGGTTCAACGCTCCGTACGAAATAAAGCGGCCACCGTGGTACGTGTGGATAATCACAGCACTTGGGAAGTAAACTAAGGAGTTCAAAGTACAGTGTAGAGTGAGTAGAGGCTGTCTAGCCTGGGCTACATGAGACCCTGTCTTTTAGAAAAGTACAGAACATTAGACGCAGATTTCACTCTGGGCTCTCCTAGCTTGTGTACACCTTCTCATACAGCTTCCTGCTGGTTCAGAAATAACAGCACAGAGTAAAAGAACTGTACTCACTTTAAACACAAGGGCCTGCCAGAGCCTTGGTTCTCAGCAGAGCCGCAGGCCTGAGCTGCTTCTGCCCACATTCGCTCTCGCTGGACAGGGAAGACAGTCCCTATGTCACCATCCAACCCTGTTGCCGTGGGTGCATGACGGAATCGTGCTTTTTGAGGCTGGAGCCCCTGAACCATTTGGTTATTAAATCCAGATGCACTCAGACATCATATTGGTTATCACTCACTGTCCCCTCCAGGAGGACATGCTGTGGCTTCTGGGCCTTCAGCATGACCCAGTTGATTCTGACCTTGCCCCATGTCCTCTACCACCCACCTTTGCTCTGTATGTACAGGTGTCCGGGCATGTATAGAGCCCAGATGTCAACCTCAGCTGTCACCTCTCAGGCGTCATCCCCCTCAATTTTTTTGAGACAGTGAATTTGGCAGAACTTGCCTAGTAGGCTAGGTTTCCTGGTCAGGGAGCCCCAGGGTTCCTTGCTGTACCACAATGCCCAGTGTTTTTCACACAGATTCTGAGGGCCAAGTTCGTGTTTGCAGGGCAGTAGCTTGGCCCCTGAACTACTTCCTCAGCCCCCACCCTTGTTCGTTTGTTTGTTGATACAGAGTCTACCAAACCAGACTCAGGCTCATGACCCCCCTGCCTCAACTTCCTGAGTGCTGGGATCACAGTGGCCTGTGCCACCACACCCAGCTCCATACCATACGCTTCAGCTCATTGTACACTTGTGCGAAGGGTCTGGCCTCTAGGAAGGAGTAGCATACACTATGATAACAGGTCATGGTCCTGTCCTGTCTCAAGCTCAGGGGCCAGACAGGCAGCAAACACTGGGCCACACAGAAGGTCCAGGCAAGGGAAAGGCCTTGGTACTGTGGGGTATGCAGAAGGTGAAAGAGAGGGGAGAGTTTCCTGGTGCGAGCTGAGGGTTGGAGTGACCCTGGAAGAGGTAGAGCCCAGCCAGTCAGGGTCAGGAGGGATGTCTAGCAGGAGCTTCCAGACAGCACACTTGTAAAGGGCAGAGTGGGGCACGGGGACTTCTCGGGGCTTTCTGACCATCCCGAGCCACTGGCTCCACTCCCTTGCTTATTCTTATCACTTAGAACCTTCCTCTGCAGCCAGCCAAACTCTGGCTTTTGATGCTTCGAAGAGACCTCAAGCTCAGGATGAGGGGAAGAGTATTCAGTTAGGGAGCAGGAGAGACAGAGAATCGGGACTCGGGAGGGGCAGGCAGGAAGATAGGCGGGAAATTCCGACAGTCAGAGAGCCTCAGGAGCAGGACTAGGGCAGCCAAGTGTATCACAGCAGGATTCCTGGAGGAGCCCAGGGGTCTACTGCAAGTGGCAGTGGAGATCTGTCCATTCCCTTCTGATCAGACCCAGCTGAGGCTTGGGCAGACAGGGCACACTCGATACCTTTACAAGTTTCTACACCACAGGATTGCATGCCTGTCTTCTTGTGTCGAAGGCCAGAGTCTGGGATTGAGGGCTGGGTGAAATGCTTGCATGGCCATTTAAGACCCACGTCCGTTCTCCCGTTCTAACACTGATGTGGTCTCGTAACTGCAAGGTGGTTACTGGAGTAAAGTAACGCCCATTGCGTCTCTGCCCCAAGCGGTAGAAACGAGGAATACTTGAAAAGCAAAACTTTGCATCCTCTTTACTGACAGCCCTAAACCCTCAAAAGGACAAACCAAGAAGCCAGCCTTGGGATATGTAGAGACATTTAGTTGGGGACTCTGATGTTTGTTTCCAGTGAAACAAGAGGAAAATTAGAATGTAGAAAACACAGAATAAGAGTCTGCAAGATGGATCAGTGGGTAAACATGCTGCCCCCAGCCTGACGATCAGAGTTCAATGCCCTAGGCCCACTTGGTGGAAGAAGAGATTCAACTCCCAAGCAAATTGCCTTCTGACCTCGCAACACATGCCCTGGCACTCATGAACCCTCATCTCCACCCACCCACGCAAATAAACAACAACAGAAACTTTTTAATGAAAAAAAAAAAAAGAGCAGAAAGGGCACAACGCATGGGAAGGGGCCCAAGTTCCGTTCTATGGGGGGTGGGAAGGTGTTCAGGACCTTTGTCAAGGGCTTCCATGCTTCGATTTGCCCAGTGAGATCACTCTGGCTGCAGGTATGGAAGGAGGGGAGAGAGGGTGATGAGCTAGGTGCTGTTGCAATAATCCATGAGAGAAAAGGGGGTTCGGCCAGGAGTGATGAGAAGTATCTGGAATTGGCCCCTGCTTGGGGGCTGAGCTGATGGGACTTGCTGATAGATTGGTTGTGGGTATAAAGGAACTCAGAGAAAGCAGGTGGATCTGCTGGGCATGATGGGGCACCTGTAACCTCAGTATTTGGGGGCTGAGGTAAAGGAATCTCAAGTTCCAGGTCAGCATGTGCTGTGTCGTAAGACCTTGGCTAAAAGCAAGAAAAAAGACACTAAAATGGGCTGGAGGTGGTGAGACGCATCAGTGGGTACAGGTGCCCGCTGAGCCATCCTGGAGACCAAGCCGGATTCACAACCCGTGTGAAGGTTGTCCTCTGACTTCCGTGTTGGTGCCACGGCAGGTGCGCCACACACCATACTACCTCAGTTGGGAAAGTGCTTGCCAAACTTTCGGGAAGCCCCATGTTTGATTGCCAACACAGCATAGATGTGTGGTGGATCGAATCTGTAATCAAGGCAGGAGAATCAAGCATTCAAGGTCCTCCTCGGCTACCCGGGGATTTCAAGGCTCGTCTGGGCTAGAGACCTTGCTTCAAATAGGGAAGGGAGGGCACTCGAGATACTCAGTGGGTAAAGGTGCATGCTACCAAGTCTGATGGTCTGGGTTTGATGCCTAGGTCCCACACGGTGGAAGGAGAGAACCGACTATCAGAAGATGCCCTCTGACCTCTACGTGCACATGCACGCACGCACACGCACGCACACACACGCATACCTTAAGTATAGTTATAAGCAATTCTTTGAGACAGGGTCTCACTATATAAACCCTGTCTGGCCTGGAACTCACAGAGATACCTCAGCTTCTGCCTCTCAAGAGCTATAATTAAAGGGAAGTCCACTTTCCCTGGCAAAGTGTAATAAAAGAGTTTTTTTTTTTTTTAAAGAAGGGGAAATTTTTAACAAGGACTGATAATGGGCTGAGACCATAACCAGATATGATGTCTTTGGGAAAGCTGGGAAGAGGGGGAGGGGCAATGGAAGTTCAAGTAGACCGGTCTGAACTTGGGGCAAAAGGTCTAACGCATGTGGGAGCTGCCTGCATCTAGAATGGTCTTGAAAGCCGGGGGCAAGATGAGTTCACCAGTGTGATGTGTGGACGGAGGAAAGACGAGAGCCACGCCTGAGCCCTGAGCACTTGGGCACGCAGGGTGCCGAAGAGGAAGAAGGAAGGCCAGGCCAGGGAATGTTGAGAGGGAATGAGAGCCAGGGCCGAAGGCTGGGGCAGAGGACCACAGGGGAAGCAAAGGCCTGGTCCGCACTGTGCAACAGAGGCTGGCATCCCCTGAGAGTAGAAAATGTGGGGAGGGAGCACTGGGTGAACTGGGACACCCACAGCACAGGGGTCAGAGCTAGACGGCGTGTGTGGCCACAGGAGGGTCCCTGCTGTCAACTTCAAGTGTCCAGGGTCATCCCCCAAAACGGGCTGCTCCCCTCCTGCTCCGAGGGTCCCCCCAGATAGTAAGCGGAGGATGATGGGTTCAATAGGTTCTGTGGGTTCTAAGCCGGTGGTTCTTCCTCCGGACTCTCGGATGAAGTCCTTGTGCCAGAAACACATGACTGTATCACCCGGTTTCCAGCCAGGGCTGCTCACGGTCAGGGTGAAGGAAGTGGACCTGCATCTGAGCAGGCTTCTGAGTCACGCTCTCCTGGACAGGGCCTGAGCAGTGAGTCAGTACTATATCCTTGAGTCTTGTCTACACTATACTGCTTGAGCAACATGGCTGTCCCTCCCTAGGCCTGAGAGGAGGCATAAGGGAAAGGCTAAAATCACTGCAGCATAAGTCCTTCCCTCAACACAGCCAAGAGTAGAGAGAACAGTACAGTGGCCGCCTCAGGAAGAGTATGGCCACTTGTTCCCAGAGGTCGTTTTTGCAAAAATTTACTTATTTATTTATTTATTCATTCATTCATTCATTCATTTATTCTGTGTGTGTATGTGTAAGAGTGTATGTGTGTGTGAGAGTGTGTGTGCGAGTGTATGTGTGTGTGTGAGAGTGTAAGAGTGTGTGTGTGCATGTGTGTAGTGTGTGTGAGTGTATGTGTGTATAGGTGTGTGAGTGTATGTGTGTGAGAGTGTAAGAGTGTGTGTGTGCATGTGTGTAGTGTGTGTGAGTGTATGTGTGTGTGAGAGTGTGTGTAAGAGTGTGTGTGCATGTGCATGGCATGTGTAAGAGTGTGTGCATGTGTGGTGTGTGTGTAGGTGTGTGAGTGTATGTGTGTGTGAGAATGTGTGTGTAAAAGTGTGTGCATGTGCATATGGTGGTGTGGGTGTAAGAGTATGTGCATGTACATAAGAGTGAGTGTATTACATAAGTGTGTGAGTGTGTAAGAGTGTGTGTGTGAGAGTGTGTGTGAGTGTGTAAGTGTGTATATAAGAGTGCATTGTGTGTGTTGTGTAAGAGTGTGTGAAAGTGTGTAAGAATGTGTTAAGTGCATAAAAGTATGTGCAAAAGTTATGTGTGTGAGGGTGTGTGTGTAGATGTGTAAGAATGTGCGAGTGTGTAATAGTGTGTGTAGGACTGTGTGTGTGTGAGTGTGTGAGAGTGTGTGTGTACTGAGAGGCCAGAAGAGGGCACCAGTGTTCTCTGCCATCATCACTCCACCCATTTCTTTGAGGCAGGGTCTCTCCTTGAACCTAGAGTTCAAGTTTTATCAAGTAAGCTGGAAGCCAGCAAGTTCCAGTAATCCTCCTGCCTCTGCTCTACCTCACCCCCTGTGGTGTTACAGGCGTGTGTGGGACAGCCTGTTTGTTGGGTGGATGCTGAAATTCAAACTCTGATCTCCATGATGGGATAGCAAGCTCTTGTAGCCTCTGAGCCAGCTCCCCAGTTCCTTGTGTTTATTTGCTTTGTTGTTGTTTTTGAGACAGAGTCTCACATGGCCAAAGCTGACCACGAATAAACTATGTAGCCAAACATGACCTTGAACCGGGCATCCTGCTTCTACTGCCTGGGTGCTAGGGTTACAGGTATGCAGCACTGGGCCAGGGTTCGTGTGGTGCTGGGGATGGAACCCAGGACCTAGTGAACACTTTATCACCTGAGCTAGTCCTTGCCCTAGAGTTGATTTTGCTAGCTGTCCACAGCAGGATTTCCCACACTGCAGATTGTCAGATAAGCCTGGCTTTTGAGTCTCAGTTTCTTGGCTCAGGCTATTCACTTCAATAAAAAATAATGGAATAGAAAATAATTTAAAGGGCAAACAGTCTTGTAGGACACTTGTGTTTCAATGATGGTGGTGCCCGTGTTTATGTCTGTATGTGTTCTTAGATGCACGTGAGTTTAGAGTCGATTAAAAGCTGGTGGCCTCTTGTCCTCTCCTTGTGCCCCACCCACAGAGGTGAGCCCACACAACTCCATGGGGCATGCCACCCACTAATTGACCAGTTATTTTGGACTGGTGAGGGTCTTGTTTCGTGGAGACAAAATAGACATGGAGAAATAGCATAGCCAGCTGGGCTCTTCCTACACCTCCACTCCTGGGGAGTCGCACGGTATACTGCAGTATGGCTGGTTGTCAGAGAACACCGTGCCGTCATTATCATAGCCGCTGTGACTGACGGCAAGCAGCCTCTGACATCGGGCCTGTTGACAGTTGGAGTTCCCTCAGAGAAGAAGAAGGGAGAGGCATGGGCCCCTGGCTTAGGATTCTGGCCACTGCTTCCTGAGCCTCCTGGCCAGGTGGATGTAATTCTGCCCTCATTGTACATGGTGTTAGGCTCCCAGGAGGTGCGAGAGGACATAGAGGGTGGAAGGTCTGCTGCAAAGGGAGGACTTCACCTGTGCAGCTATTGAGAAGTGGCCATCCATGCTGGGGTGGCTTTCCAGAGGTGTGGCTACCCTGTGGGTAAACCCAGTAAACCCACTTCCCCAAGTGTGACTTTGGTGGGATCATATTTTGATCTGTTATTAGAACCCTACAAGGAAGAGGTAACCCTACAAGGAGGAGGTAACATTTGTTTGTCTCCCAGGGGCAAGTTCCCTCAATACTGGTGCAAAGCAGTGAGGTGGTTTACAGAGGGATGCAGGGGATTGTACGGTGTGGTATGGTGTTCCTGGGCACAGAAGCAGCACCGTGGCACAGCACAGGGCGATGTGGTGCAGTGCAAGTGAGCACAACCAGTCCTTGGGGAGCCACTGCTGCTGCTGAGCCCGGCAACCAGGCCAGACCCTCCACCACCACCCCCGATTGTGGCTGTCAACTTGGCTCACCACAGAAGCACCAGAATGCTCGATGTACCCCAAAATACCACTCCCAAGGGACCTAAAGAGAAGCAAAGGGCTGCTGCTGGGTATGAGAGGGATCTAAGCTCCCAGGTGAGGAGGGCTGGGATTGAGAGTGCCTGGCCAAGAGGGAGGCTTAGGTTCACCCCCACAGAACGCTGCAGAAGGACTTCTGTACACGGAGGTGTCAGCATCCAAGATGAGGCTTTGGCCGAGTTGAAAGCTTGTGCCCCTGGCAAGCCACTGGAGGTCCAGCCATGTGTGCAGTGCTGCCTTACACTTCGGGGGCCAGCACCATTCCATCAGGTAGCAGCTGCCCAGCGTCTCGTTCCCACACAGGCATCTTTACCCAAGCTCTCCTAATCATTCTTTCCACTACACGCACCGGGAGGTGACCTCCTCTTCCTCTCAGTGGGCCGTGTGTGCCCCTCCCAGCTCCGCCCCTCGGTGTCCCGGCGTGCCTCTGCCCTCCTCATTCCTGCTTTGGGTTATTTGCTCCTTTAGAGAATGAAGGGAGCCATGCAAGCACAACTGGAGCCAAGAGTTTAGTTTATGTCACCAGCCTGAGGAAATTCCTGTGAGCCAGCCGAAAAGGGCGTCATGTGCCCCACGCACCAGTCACCGGCTTCCATGATCAGGGCACAGTGGTCCACATGTGCCAGCTGCGTCATAGCCATTCCCACACGTGTGCAGAAGTTCATGGAAACTCCGGTGAACCCTCCCAGGCTTCATGAGTGCTCATTTGGAGACCTGGCTCCTGGGCTCAGGGTGAACAAGCCCTCCCGTGCTTGGCAGCCATGGGTGTCGGCACGTCTTTAGAGAGGAGGGCTTTACGAAGGTTTGGTCTGACTTCCTGAAGGTTCTGATAGGATTCTTATCCTTACTGGGTGAAGGCTGCATTTACCAGATCAGCACCCACCAGGCCAATACTGAATTAACCAACAATCTTTTTAAAAAATTAAATAGCCCCTGAAATCTATCAGCTGGAGGTCAGGGCTGGATAGATGGCTCAGTCGGTAAAGTGTTTTGGAAAAGGAGGACCCAGGGTTCAGTTCCCCAGAACCCGTGTTTAAAAAGTTGAGTGTGGCTGTACACGATTATGATTCTAGCTCTGGGAAGGCAGAGACCGCCAACTAAGACCCAGAACTCTAGTCCAGTGAGAGACTCTGGCTCAACAAAACTAGATGGGACTGCCACGGCGGCTCATGCCGCCCAAGCCTGATGTCCTGAGTTCAGTCTCCAGAGCGCAAGTCAAAGAGGAAAGGAAACTGGCTCCCAAAAGGTGTCATCTGATGCACACCACGGCATCGCGCACACACGCCATTGAATTAAAATTTAGAAACTAAAAGGATGTCTTCTAAAGAATGACACCCAAGGTTGACCTCTGACCTCCCCACACACACATTCTCACACACATACACCAGCCAGAGGGCAACCCTTCCGCTGTGAGATGAACTCCTTCAGGAGTAATTTTGTTCTAGAGAAGACGGGGGAGAAACAGGCAAAATGGCTCATTTCCAAACGCAGTGGCTTTGTCCGGGTTTTGCTCAATCTCCTGGCTAACGGCTAAACCATCTGAACTCTCAACCAAAATAAATACACCTCTGAAGTTGAACAATGTCATTACATCGAGGCTGATGTAATGGTTCCGAACCATGAGAAAATCGTATTCCTGCATAATGGGCCCCTCTGTTCGGCTGGGGGAGAGGCCGGGCTGCTGGCTGCCTGTCAAAAGGAATTTGGCATCTTCCATCAGTGTTAAGCTGGGTGTGTGTGCGCGCATGAGTGTGTGACTGTGTGTGTGTGCGTGTGTGTGTGTGTGTGTGTGTGTGTGTGTAAAACCTCATGAAGGATGTTGCAGTCACTGTGATCCGAAAGTATACAGAGAAATACTGTGCTCTAACCCAGGGATGCAGAGCAGGTCCTTAGACCAATCCAAAGAAGAGTTTTCGAATGAGCGGCCTCTGCCCCTTCGGCCTCCAAATCCTTCCTAGACTGGCCTTTTCACGGGGTGATACTTCAGATTTTAATGGCTGTCTAGGAAGTGACTTGAGGTCACATGGTTCAAAGATTACTTCACCACAGAGGACAACTTTTAAGTAGAAGTAGGAAGTCCTATCTGATCCCAAGAACACCTAGGTATGTGTCCTGGACCCCTTCGGGGGTGGGATGTACAGACAAACAAGAAATGTACTCTGGAAGCCAGCCTGAGCTGAGGAGGGGACTCTTGGATATTCGTCACACCCTTGACTTAGACAGCACAAAACCCCCCAAGTTCCCACTGCCCCACCCAGGCCCTGGGAACTCAAGAACCTCTGATTCTTCATGAGGCCTATCCGGAAGACAGTGTCAGGAAGACATGCCTTTGGCTTCTCACCACTGAGTCAGGGTCAGTCAATGGCTGTGCTTCACATAAAAAGCCACAGGCTCAGAAGCTGGGGAGTTGGCTCAGTGAGCAGAGGGCTACCGTTCAAGCACGAGGACCTGGTCCTCCAGAACCAATGTAAAAAGACAAGTGTGTTGTGTGCCTGTAACCCCAGGACCTGGTCATGGAGACAGACAGACAGACAGATCCACGGAACGTTCTGGTCAGCCTGCCTAGCTGAAACAGAGAGCCCCATCTTCAAAAGAGACCCTTCAAGGACAAGGTGGAGAGTCACTGGGAAAAACACCCAACACCAACCTCTGACCTACACACACACACACACACACACACACACCACACACACACCCCACCATGGGAAATCTGCTGCCCAATAGGATCTGAGCCCTCTAAATCCAGGCTCTAATGGGAAGGCAAATGATTTCCTGGTTTGGGGTTTTTTACATATGAACACCAACTGTCAAACATGCATAGAACTCAGGGTTAACCTCCACCCAGAGCCCCCGCATGTGGGCAAACAGTCCTTATGCCACATCTTACCACAAAATGTGTATTGTAACTGTTCCCAGTGAGGAGAGGCGACTCAGGACCTGACCCAGAAGAATACAGAGCCTGCAGGCGCAGGCTATGTCTACAGCACAGGAAGACACATACCCACAGAAGTGACTGGTTTGCCAGGGCTGAACTATGGCTTAAATATAGTTGGTCTCCAAAGGTCTGTGTGTTTAGGGCTTATTCCCCACTGCACCAGTATTGTATGTTGTAATGCCTGTGTGTACATGTGTGCTCGTGTGTGTGGTTGCACACAGGTGTATGGGCATGTGTGTTCACATTCACACAGAGGCCAGACATTAGGTGTCGTCTCCAAGACCCATCCACCGTGTTCACTGAAGCAGGGTCTCAGGGTCTCTCAATGTCCAGAATGCCGATTAGACTAAACTGGATGGCCAGTGACCCCTCAGGGGGTTTTCTTCTTCCACATCCCCAGCTCTGGGATTACAGTCCACGCCACCCCAGCCTGATTTTTCGAGGGTGTCTGGGATCTAAACTCACTTCCTCACTTTACCCAGTGAACCCCAGTATTAGGTTTTGATGGAACCTTTAGGAAGTGAAGCCTAGCAGGAAGTGGGGTACCCTGCCTGTTCCCCTGCTCTGTCCCAACAGGCACCTTCACCAAATGTATCATCTGACCTTGGACTCGAACTCTTGGCTGTGGGCTAAACACACCTTTCTTCCTTATAAGTCTGTTTCTTTTAACATTTTGATACAGCAGCACAAATTTATGTAGTCACAACAAAACTCCACTGGATGGCTTTACTAATAGAGGGCTACTGTCTGACCATTCTGAATCCTGGGATTCCAAGATCAAGGTGTCAATATAATTAGCTTCTCCTGGGACCACTCTGCCTGGCTGGCAGACGGCTGCCTTCCCCACACGACATCACATGTGTGTGTCCTGATCTTCCCTTATGAGGACACAGCCACAGAGAGTTATGGCCCACCCAGATGAACTGCTGTTATCATGATCATTTTTCTTTGTGTGTGTGTGTGTGTATGTGTGTGCCTGTGTGGAGTGTGTGTGCATGTGGATGTGTGCTTATATGTGCACATGTGTACAGAGGCCTGAAATCGGTTTCAGGGGTCTTCCTTGCACACCTTATTCCCTGAGGCCAGGTCTTTCCCTGAACCTGTTGCTCCCTAATCAGCTGGATGAGCTAGGCAGCTTGCTCCAGGATGGTGTCTGCATCCCTGGTGCTGGCGTTACAGGTGTGCCACCGTGCCCTCTAGGGCTCTATGTGAGCGCTGGGGTGAACATCTAACCCCATGCTTCTGCCACACGTGCTCTACACCGAGCTATCTCCCCAGCTCCCACCTCCTTGCTCATCTTTATTTTGTCAAAGATTTATTTTATTTATAATTGGGGGGGCAGGGTACGTGCACATGTGTGCAGGTGCTTTCAGAGTCCAGAGGAAGGTGTTGGGTCCCCTGCAGTTGGAGTTACAGGCAGTTGGGTGAGTTGCCTGACATGCGTGCTGGGAACCAAATGTGTCCTCTGAAACAGCAGTGTGCACTCAGCTGTTGAGCCATCTCTCCAGCCCCAACTTTCTTCAGTGTGTTGTGTGTGTGTGTGTGTGTGTGTGTTTTGGGAGTTCTCCTTCCACTATGTGAGTCCTAGGGATTGGACACAGGACTTCAGGCTTGGTGGTCGGTGCATTTACCCACAGTGCCGTCCCGCCTGCCCTTGCTCTTTCTCCTAAAGACAGTCAGGGTCTGTTGTAGCCAGCTTAAAACTTGAATGTATGGGTTTGAGGGGCAGGGTCAAAATGATGATGAGACGCTAAGTGTCCAGTGTCTTACTGAAAGCTCACTCATATCAGGGTGGGGATCGGACAGTTGGCTTTCAGAGACACCATTCCACGGAAGTTCGAGAAGTCCCCGGGTTCCACCATGAGAAGTGACAGGAAAGGACGGAGCGAAAGGAGCAGATGTTCCCTGCAGTATGTCTGTTTATCTGGAAATGTAAAGGGAATGCTAGAGAGGCCTTACTTCAAATCCACTGTTCCCTGTGTGCTTCGTCTTATCCACACCAACAATAAGAATGGGCATGGTGAGCAGGTGGTGGTGGCACATCTCTTTAATCCCGAGGCAGGAGGCAGAGGCAGGCAAACCTCTGTGAATTCAAGGCCAGCCTGGTCTACAGAGTGAGTTTGAGGATAGTCAGGGCTATACAGAGAAACTCTGTCACAGGGGAAAAAAAAAAACGAAAGAGCTGGAGAGATGGCTCAGTGGTTAAGAGCACTGACTGCTCTGCTCTTCCAGAGGTCCTGAGTTCAATTCTCAGAAACCACAAGGTGGATCACAGTCATCTATAGTGAGGTCTGATGCCCTCTTCTGGCATGCAGGTGTACATGCAGACAGAGCGCTCATACATTAAAAAAAAAAAAGACTGAGCCTTTTATGGTAGAACACATTGAAAAAGAGAGGAGAGAGAAACTACCTTTGAATAACTTCCTTGTTGAGACAGCTCTCTAACCCAGGCTAGTCTCCAACTTGATTTGTAAAAGAGGGTGATGACCTTGAACTTCTGATCCTACTACCTCTACCTCCTAAGTGCTGGGATTATAGATGAGCAACTAGAGATCAATCCCAGAGCTCAGACATGCCAGGCAAGCAATCTACCAACTGAGCTATGTCCCCTGCCCCTTAATAGAACTTTTTACTATTAGTTATAGGTGTTAGCAGCTCTAAGCTTTTTATTGTGTGTATTTATTCAGTCAGGGGAAGCATGCACATGCTATGGGTTCTGTGTGAAGATCAGAAGACAACGTTCAGGAGTAGGTGGGCTCTAGTGGCAGGCCTGTTATGCTAGAACCTACCATTTGAGTCCTGAGGATCAAATTTAGTTTGTCAGGCTTGGCAGCACATGCTTTTACCCACTGAACCATCTCACTGGTCCGGATGTTAATCCCTTACTGTGCCACATTCTGATAAGTGGAATTTATCACAGTTCTGTCTAGAAGAAAGCATGGCCTCTCAGGGGTTAATGTATCCATAAGTCGGGCATCCACTGGGGACCAGGGAAAGGTGTCTCCCATGGAAAGGGGAGAATACTGTATCTGCAGTCCCTGTTGGATGCCACAGATTCCACAGGCCCTTCTGGTCCCCTGAAACCTGGGAAAACGGTGAAGGAACTAGACACTCTCGGTCTCATCTTGATTCCAGGACAAGAGTTTGTTGGAGGCTGAAGAGATGGCTCGGCAGTTAAGAGCATTTGCTACTCTTGGGAAGGACCAGAGTTCAGTTCCCAGCACCCACATCAGGTGGCTGCCAACTGCTTGCTAATACTTGGTTTCTTCTGGAATCTGGAGTCCCTGGACCAGACTCACACCATGCACCTGCTGAAGCAGGCACCCCACTCCACAGCTGCAGCTCCGGCCAACTTGCCACATTTACCTCTCACGCTCACTGCCCTCACCTAGAATACGGCAGGCAGGTGACTTCTCAAATATGCTAGCAGATTTCCAAGAGGTGGGTATCTAAAACCTCCTCGGCTGGCTGGTAAGACAGCTCAGGGGGCAAAGGTGCGTGCCTCCAAACCTGGAGAGCAATATCTGGGGTTCACATGGTAGGAGGAGGGAACCCATAACAGTTTTCCAATGACCTTTATACACCCATGGTGCCCCCCCACACACACACACAAGTAATATAAAGTTCAAGCCAGGGTGGTGTGATACCTTCAGACCCATCACTCAGGAGGCAGAGGCAGGTTTGTCAGAGCTGCACCCTCATGGCAGGCTTGTTAAAGCTGGAACAAGTTACCTAGAGGAGGGACCTCAGTCTGGTTGAGCTGAGGTGTGGTCTTGCCTCCAGGCAGGAAAGAGAACTGGATGGCCTCTTGGGCCCCTGCCTTCTCTGGGATTTCAGGCAGACATTAAATATGAAGAGTGACAGTATCTGAGAGATCCCAGTGGCCTGAAGCCAGCGCTAACAGGGTGGCCCAGTCTGGGCAAACTACCCTGAGCTAAGCAGCTGGTAGACTTGCTGATAGGTGTGGTGTCTGCAAGGACTTCCCATTTGACAGAGCAAGAAGCACAGACGAGACTGCTGGACCTGCGGACCTTGAGGGGACAGTGGCTGGAGCTTGAGGCCGTGGAGCAGGTGTGCTTCGCAGAGGCACACGGAAAGTCTTGCGCAATGGTGGTGGAAAGACCTGCCTGGGAGGTCTGTCCTCCAGCTCCTAGAAGCCTCCCTAAGAGATCCAGCCTCCTACCCAGAGCTGTGGCCGGAGATGAGAGACAAATAGGACTGAAAGGTGGTCAAATCACAGGCCAATGGCCCCAAACCAAGAGGGCTTGCACCGGGCTACCATAGTCCCCGAACAGGGGACATTAGGTGCCACCAGCCAGTTTCCCAGGCCACTCCCGACTCCACTCAAAGGCTCCTGAGTCTGAGGACCAGCTTCACACTCTTCTGCATGTCTTTCTGGCATGAGTGGAGCTCAGAGGACAGGAGCCAGCCCTCTCCCCACGCTGGTTCTGGGGATGGAACTCAGGTCATCCTGCTCCCAGAGCAAGACCTTCCACCCGCTGAGGTGTCTCGCATCCCTGTTGGCTTTTTATTTTATTTTTTTGCTTTTTGAGATAGTATCTCATTTTGTAGTCCAGGCTGGCCTGGAACTCGGGACAATCCTCCTGCCTCAGCTTCCAATGGTGCTAGCTAGGGTCACGGGCCTGAGCCACCAATCTTCTTATCTCTTCTCTCTCCTCCTCTTCCTCTTCCTTCTCCCCCTATTCCCCATTCTCTCTCTCTTTCTGTCCCTTAGAGACAGAGCATCTTGAATTCACTATGTAGCTGAGAGTGACCTTGAACTCCTGCCTCCACTTCCCGAGGGCTGGGATTACAGGTGTGCCCCAACCACATCTGGGTTTATGCAATGGGTTTATGCGTGCCTCTGCACGCCAGGCAAACACTCCACCACTCAGCTCCATCCCCAGCTGCCACATTCATTTATCCAGTCAGGATAGCTGTCCAAATAGGTGGCATCTGAACCGCCTGAATTCCCCATATGAACGACCCCAAATTAAAGCCAACTATAAACCTTCTCACTACCCAAGACATCTCGACCTTGAAGATGGCTATTTCTAGGCTTTGTGTACAATAGCCAAATATTAAATTTCAGGGGACTGGGGGTTAGCGCAGAGGCCTGACACTCTACCCCCAGCGCAGCAAAAACAGATTTCCCAATCCCCTGACCCGTGCTTTCTGAGCCTCCTCTGACCCTAGCACACTGAGACAGCGAGCGGAGCGTCTTAGCTCTGCCTGCCTGGCCAGCCCTGCCTCACAGCTTTCTCATCTCCATGTGGGGGCTCAAAGCTCCCACTGCCACCCACGCCCCTCAGATATTGGCCTTCTGTTCACCTCTCTGCCTGGCTCTCTTTCCCTCCATGTTTGATACATTTCCACTTATCTGTCCCACTCCTGTTCAGCATGGTTCTCCTTCTGCGGAGGGGGAGATGTGTGCATGTGTGTGTGTGTGTGTGTGTGTATGTGTGTGTTGGGTCTCTCACTGGCCTGCAACTCACCAAGTGAGCTAGCCTACCTAACGATCCACCAGAGGGTCCGCTTGTCTCCGCTTCCTCAGTGCTGGGATCAGATTCTGATCTGCTCAGATTCTGGTGCCTTTCAAGCACTTTACTGGTTGAGCCGTCTCCCCAGCCCAAGGGTTCTCCTTTCCCTGCCTGCTCTTCTGTGCTTCCCTGTACCACCACCTCCACCCCCAGTCTGGAAGGTCCTCACAAGCGAGGTCCAGTTAACAGGATCCTGATAGAAGCTTCCTCTTGATCCGTCTCTGAGGACTCAGGACTGCCTTAGGAAGCAGGATCTGGGGTCTCCATAACACAGCAGTAAGTATTCCTCTCACTGTCACCCCACTTCCTCAAAGCATAGAGGGGGTGCCTGGGCGGGGTCTGCAGACACATCCTGTCCACCACGGTGCACTTTCCCTCCTGCGTGTTAGAACAGACACATCACTGCCTCTTCTTGTTTCACTTCAGTTGCTGTGAAGAAACACCCAGACAAAAAGCAATTATAGGGAGAGGCTTTATTTCAGCTCACGGGTCCACCATTTGCAGAAGTCGGGGCAAGAACTTCAAACAGCTCACACTCCGTCACAGAGACAAATGAACGCACGCATGCTCCAGTGCACGCTTGCTTGTTCTCAGCTCAGTTTCTTGACTCTTTTTACAGTTTAGCAATCTCTGCCTAGAGAATTGTGTTGGCTAGTGTCATGCAACTTAGCACAAGCTAGAATCATTTGGGAGGAGGAGCCTGAGTTGAAAAGATTCCCCCAACATATCGGCCTGTGGGCTGGCATGTAGTGTATTATCTTAACTGATGATTTTAAGATGGGAGGACCCAGCTCACTGTGGGTAGTGCCAGGCCCGGCTAGGGGCTTCTTCTAGGGGTATATAAGAAAGCCAACTGAATGAGCCATTGAGAGAAAAAAACAGTAAGCAGCGTTCCTCCATGGCTTTGTAAGTCCAGGTTCAAACTTAATTAATGGACCCAGGATATGTGCTTGCTCCTAACTGAATATGGTCAGGACATACCCGGGTAAGAGGTGGGAAATCCTCAGACAGGAAGCATGTAAGCGAGAGATACCCAGGCAGAATGTGTGCTCACCCCTGATTGGATGGGAAACACATAGCCTTATGGGTTCTACTTCTACAAACCCCACGAACTACAGCTCTGGACCGTCTTGGAGCAGTCCCACTGGGGACCACTACATGGTCCTGGCCCGCACCCATCATTACTGGCCAGTATTAAAAGCTTGCTTAAAATCCATTCAGACTTTGAAGTAACAGTTTTTTCTTGACCAATTTGGGATTAACAGCTTCTGCTTCAGTTCCTGCCTTGAGTCCCTGCCCTGATTTTCTTCATCCTGGACTACCACTGTGAACTGAAATAAACCCTTTCCTCCCCAAATTGCTTTTGGTTATAGTGTTTGTCACAGCAATATAAACCCTAACTAAGATAGGAATGGTGCCACCCACACTGGGCTGGGATTTCCGTCATTAATTATCTTAATTAAGACAACCCCCCACAAACATGCCCACAGGTCAACCCAAGGCAGACAATCCTTCATTGAGACTCTCTTCCTAGATGAGTCTAGGTTACATCAAGCTGACAGTTAAGACTATCACATGTCAGCTTACCGGCTAGTTCCCTGGGGGAGTGACTATCCAGCTGCAGACCAGAAGGCCAGCGCTCCTGGGATACGGTGACAGAGTATATGATCATCCTCATGTGGGGAGTTCTTGTTATATACAGCTCCCAAGTCCTCCACACAGAAACCCGTTCCCCTCAGGAAACCCACAGTAGGCAAGCAGTGGAGTTTCCATGACGACGCCAACCTGACCCACCTTCCTTCCTCTCATGAAAATGGAAGGCAGGATTGAGAACTGTGATCTGCTGAGGCTTGTGTTCAGACTCATCCTGGAAGGAATATTAACCACACCTACTACCAGAATTTACCAGCTTTAGAACATTTCTGAAAGAATTCATGTAAAAGAAGAAATGACAGCGTAACGTCTCCTCGGTGCCTCTGTAAATGCTCCAAACCCTAAATAGAAACAGTGAGTCAGGAGGCCATCTCCCCGAAAAGCTTGGCCAGTTCTTAAAGTTGTGCCCCTCAACCTTGGCAGGAAGAGTGGCTGGCAGTGGCCTGGCATGAACTTAGCCACAGGTGGTACTGAGCTTCAAGAAGTTAAGTCTGTCATTAACTAGGTGTGGACAACCTTAGGTCATACCAAGTGACTTAGCTTCTTGATATTGTGTTGTCTAAAATCATCAGCTTGATTCTCTTTGAACCTTTCTTGCCTCCTCCCTCAAGGGGCTGGAGGAGGGCTGGAGAGATTGCCCAGTGGTTAGCACCTGCGGATCTTGCAGAGAATCACAGTTCCGTTCTCAGCACCCTTGCAAGGCGCCTCACACTTACAGACACCTGTGGCTCCAGCTCCAGGGCATCTGACACCCTCGTCTGGCCTCTGCAGGCACCCATGTAAATATGCACACAAGCACACACAGACATGACACATACTCAAAAAATAAACAGGAGGAGAGGAAAAGAGGAGAGAGACGGAGAGGGAGGGAAAGAGAGAGGGAGGGTGGGGGGGGTGTTAATTGGTTTGACTGGGGCTCTATATGGGACCAGCAAGGCCCTCAAAAAAGAAGCCAATTAAAAGACCATAAAGTGGTCATTTCCCAAATTCAGTCGACATTCAGTACAAGGATACAGGAGAAATGAACACCGTGGGGCTCTGCCCAGAAGACGGGTAGAAGACATCCCCAGACCACTAGGTCCCTGCCCTGTGCTATGGGGGTGTCACGTACCTCCTTCGTTCAGTATTCACAGCCCTGTTAAAGTAGGTGTTATCACATTTTACATGCACAGCCCAAGCCTCAGAAAGATAAAATCGTTGCCAACGTCAACAGTTCCTGGGTGGCAGGGCCAGGACAGAAATCCAGATCTGCCCTGGCCCACGCTCTTCCCATGTGGGTGCTCCGTCCAGGCACGCGACATGTCCACCTGCCCACGCTTCTGGCCTCTGTCAGCCAGCTCCCACTAGGGGATGGCAGGAGAGAAGGGTGGGATGACATGGGAGGGAGGAAACGAGGAGCTGGTGGACTGGTCCCTGATAAGCCTAATAAAGCAGAGACAATGGGTGCTTGACGCTCAGGAGAGACTCCCTAAACACAGGAGGGACTTGGCACACCTGATGAGACAACAGGGCTGGCAGCTGCCAAGTTACGCTTGTCATCCCAATACCCAACAAGCAAGATGGTGGGGGGGGGTACAAGGAACAGACCTAAGGGACACAAGAGAGAGGAATGCTGTTATCTTGAATGAAAGTAGGAGTTGGAAAATACAGACTGTGAACTGGGAGAAGAGGGTCCTTAGGGCAGAAGAGGCCCAAGGCAGGTATACCTGAGCCAGCAGGGCGGGAGAGGGACAAGTCACCAGAAAGCCAGGAAATCACTGACAAGGGCCAGCCCCATCCAAAGGGAGGGCCAGACAGAAGGTGCCTGCTGCCAGCCAGAGGCTGAGGCGTGGGAACTGCAGAGACATTCTTGACGGAACCACTGAGGTGGCTTCTGTACAGGTCATGAACCAAAGGCAGTGGGAAGTGTGCTGATTGCAATCTCTAAGGGAGGGAGGAGAAGAGAAGGAGGGGAAGGCTAGGAAGCTTCAAGACTCATGGGTGTGGTGGCTCATGCCATAATCCCAGCACTTGGGAAGCAGAGGCAGAAGGAGCCCCTGTGAGTTCCAGGCCAACATGGTCAACATAGTGAATTCCAAACCGGTCCAGGCTAGACTGTCTCAAAAAATATAACAAGACAAAGTATATACACACACACACACACACACACACACACACACACACACACACATGAGTAACAATGTTAGGGAGATTTTCGTTTCTTTCTTTTGAAGAATTTTTTTTTGTATTTATGTGTCTGTGTCTGTGCCACTTGTGAGCAGGGGCCTGAGGAGGTCAGAAGAGAGTGTTGCATCCCCCAAAGCTTGAGTTAAAGGCAGCTGTGAGCTGTCCTCATGGGTACTGGGAACCAAATTCAATATCCTGCAAGAGCAGCAAGTGCTTGTATCCTCTGACCTGGTGTGTCTTCGTGACAGAGAGGATTGGGCTGGGCTGATGGCTCAGATGGCAATGTGTTTGCTTTTGCAAGCATGGGGACCCGACTTCTAAAACCCACTTAAAAAACAAAAAGCAAAAGCTGGACGTGATGCTCCCCATTTATAATCCTGGTACAGAGTGCAGAGACTGGATTCCTAGAACTCACTCGCCAGCCAGTCTAGCCTGCGTCTCCAGTCCCAAGCCAGTGAGAGACTTGTCTCAAAGGGATGGATGGCAGCTGAGAAGCACCTGACACTGTGTTCTGGCCCCCATATGCACACACGTGTGAGCACACTCACACGCATAGGCACACACAGGCACATACACACAAAAAGAGAGGTAGCTGGGACATCCATAAGCCAGCAAGAAAGGAGCGAGGGGAACTTGAACATGTAACACGGAGAGTGAGTACTTTGGAGGCCAAGATGGAGGCACCTAAAGTTGGGCGGGGTCAGAACCTACAGCACGGGAGATTCGTGCTAAAGGAACAGATGCTTCATCCTCTAACACCGGAGGAAGGGAGAGAGAAGGAGGGAGATGGAAACGGAGAGAGACTGAGGGAAACAGCCCTGAAAAGGAAGAGACGGGGATGCTGTGGAAACCCAGACAAGGAGCAGGCCTGAGAATGTCCATTCAGTGTGTGTTAGTCAGGATAACCAGTGCCGGCTGCTGTAAGAAATGGGCTTCACCTAAAGAGACTCTTTTTCTCTTTTCTTTTCATCCTCTCTTTTCTCATCTTTCTCCCCTTCCTTCCTTCCTTCCTTGTCTTTACCACTTCTCTCTTCCTTTCTTATTTTTTCCTTTTGAAATAGGGCCTTCCTAGGTAACCCAAGCTGGCCTGAAACTCACTATGTAGCCCAGGCTGGCTTTGAACTTGTACAAGAGACTGTTGCATTGGCTTCCTGGGTGCTAGCATTACAGGCTTGAGAGCATAAAAAAAAAAAATTGACATGGTTTTGTGTAGTCTAGACCTTGAACTTAACTGAGGATGACCTTGAATTGAGGATGAGTCTGCTGAGTACTATACCTGGTTTACTCAGTACTGAGGACCAAGCTCAGGGCCTTGTCCAAGTGCCCCACCATCTGAGCTGTACCCACAGCCCTTGAGAACTTAGGTTTTATTCCTTAACAGTGCAATGCCAGTGTTGCTAGGGAGCAGCAACCTTCTACACAGTCGCCGGGGTCCCAACCCTCTCCTGTGATGGCTGCGCCACCCCTGGGAGGTGGGAGCAACCGGGAGCCATGGGCAGGCCGAGAAGCGTCATCCACTTCCACCACATGCCAGGCCTGCCTCAGAACCACACCCAATGGGAAGCCAGCAACAGCAGTCCTGTTGGGTGCCTGAAGGAAAGAAGAAAAGATTCTGATGGAAAGCAAACAGCACTTCCAGGGGTTGGGATGTAGCCCAGTGGGTAGCGTGCTTACCAGCATTGCAGAAAGTCCTGAGTTCTAGCCTTAGCACCACATGAAACTAGATGACGTGACACTGGCATTTAATCCTAGAGCTAGGAAAAGACAAGGATCAGGGGTCCGGGGTCATCCTTAACTTTGTTGCAAGTTCAAGGCCAGCCAAAGCTATGTGAGACTGTATCTCAAGACGGGGAGGAGACAGAGAAATGGCTCAGCACGTGCTACCAAACCCCCTCACCGAATTCAACCCTGGAACCCACACTGAGAAAAGAGAGCCAGTTCCCTAGCACTGTCCCCTGACTCCCACATATACGCATTCACTCACACAATTTTGCTCTTTTTAAAGTCCAGGATCGGGGCTGGAGAGATGGGCGAAGAGACGGCCATCAGTACCTGCCGCACAAACACGGGGACCTGAGTTTGGATCCCCAACACCCTCCTAAAAACGTCAGGCGTGGGCAAATCACGTCTGTACTTCTAGTGCTGATGAGGAGGTGCAAACAGGTGGATCCCCAGAGCTCACGGCCAGTCTAGCCAAAATAGTGAGCTCCAGGTTCAGTGAAGACCTAGTCTCAAAAGACAAGGAGTTGGGGGATGGCTCAGCTGTTAAGAGGACTGTCGGCTCTTCCAAGAGGCCTGGGTACAATTCTCAGCGTCCACACGGTGGCCCATAACCACCTGTAACTCAGACTCCAGGGGACCTGATAACTCTTCTGGCCTCCCTGGGTACCACACTGTAGTGTACGTACATACATTAAAGTATAATATCCATATACATACAATAAAGTAAAATTTAAAAAACCAAAGGAGGAAGGGAGGGAGGAAGGGAGGAAGGAATAAATAAATAAATAAATTTGAGGTAGGGAGAGATGGAATAAAAGACAGCCTATTGACTACAGGATGTCAGACTCTGACCTCCACACACACCTACCCACCACACTTTCTACACGTTCTGTTTCTAACTCACTGTGAGAATTCCCAAGTCTGGTGTGCCCAGAGGGCTGACCACTGCTCACTCCCTTCCACTGTTTTGTCCTGAGCACCTGTTGAAAGCTATGACCCTCAGAGAGAGCTAAAGCAACGGGGGACCTGATGGGTCCGGAGGAGTTAGCAGAAATGGATCCATCAGCATGTTGCTGTGCCGATATTGCAAAATCTGTAACTGTGGGGAGGGAGGGGCGGACAAGAGGAAGAAAACAATCCAGCCCTCGGGGCATCTGGAAGTGAATGCTAGACTGTGTCAGGGTTGCTCAACAGTAACCTGCCTTCCCAGGGGCCGTGCCAGGCCTGCTGAGGGCTCATTTCATCCCTGCTGGAAGGCGCATGGGCAGCTGCTTCAACGTTACAAGTGGCCTTAAGCAGCAAGGCTCTGGCGGTGCCAGGGCGGGAGGGAGGCATCTCTCCCAAGCTAGTGAGAGTGGCAGGCAAGTGCCTGCCTGCACAGGTGCGTTTACAGGCGTGAAGCGAGGCCTCTGTCTCCAACACATGCGGTCAGGCTTGAGAACAGACTCTCATTCATTCTCTATTTAACCCGAAGCCTAACCCTGCCCTTTGGGTTACTTAACTGAACAGCTACGGCTTGGCAAGGCACGATGGGTTCCAGCTCAGGCCCCTTTAAGTGTAGGGACCCTGGGATAGAGCAGACGAGACCTTTACCACACACACGAAGCCAGATGTCCATCACCTCTGGTACTGGTCTGTAAAGTTCACCCCAAAACATCCACCGCCCACCATTCCGGTTCTCGTGGCCCACGCAAAAGCTGGCAGAGGGAGAAGCGAGGAGGCTGGGTGAGAGCTGCAGAGCAGGCAGCCTGGCTTTTGGCAGACCCAGGGGACCTAATGAGGCTGTAAACGGGAGACTGGAGGTGTGCAGGAAACGGCTTTGAACTCCTCAGACCCGCTCAGAAGCAATCCCACAGGGCTGAACCTCAGTGCTTCTCACTCTTTCGACGTGCTCAGAGCAAGCTACAGGGAAAGCTTCCTTCCGGCTCTGCTGGCACTGCCAAATTTTGATGACTCTTCAGGGAGGACCGAAGGAAGGGACACAAGCCCAGCTGTGCAGCTGGGTCCCACACCCAGCACCGAGAGAGACCCCAGCCTTGCTTCACCCCTTACAGCCTCTAGGACTGACTCTAAGTGACTTCGCCTTGGCTGTTTTCTTTGTTCATAAATCGAAAACAATGAGTTGGGCTGGCCTGAGGAGGAATTCAGAAGCCCTGATGGGAGACAACACAGTTAAAGTATCCACCATGGCCTGGCAAGGAGGCTCAGTGGGTAAAGGTGCTTGCTGCTAAGTCTGACACCTGAGTTCAATCCCCGGAACATGTGTGGCAGGAGAGAAGCAACCCTCACAAGCTGTCTTTTGACTTCTACATGAACACTGTGGCAGCGCCTCCCCCCGCCATCCCCCCAACCCCCCCCCCCCGCGCACACATACGCACACGTGCTCATAAATAAATAAAACATAATTTTTTAAAGTCTTTAAAATAAAGAAGAGGAGACCGGAGAAATGGCTCAGTATATAAGAGCACTTGCTGCTCTTCCAGAGGACCCCAAGTTCAGTTCCCAGCCCCCCTATAAGACAACTCACAACAGCCTTTAACTTAGCTCCAGAGAATCCAACGCCCTTTGCTGACACTCCATGTACCTGGTGCAGAAATCCACACTCATATAAACACATATACACTTAATTATAAAAAGAAAAGCATAGAGAATAAAAATAAAGAGCACCTGTACCCATGCACCAGGTGATGCTCCCTGCCCAGAAGAGCAGGAAGTCCAAGACAGTGAGTTGGGTTTTTTGTTTGTTCATTTTCTGTGTGTCGGGGGTGGGGATTGTACTTGTAGTTGTTCATCTGTGTGTGCACCTGTGTGCACTTGCATGAAGAGGCCAGAGGTTGACATCTGGAATCTTCCTCTATCACTCACCTTGGGGTTTTGTTTGGTTTGGTTTGGTTTGGTTTTTTGAGACAGGAGCTCTTATTTGACTGTACTGGCTGGCCAGTGAGCCTCACGGTGCCCCCTGTCTCCAGCCCCCCAGTACTGAGGTTACAGCAGACTCTGCAGTATCCCACTTTTACATGGGTGCTGGAGTCTGAAGCAGGTCCTCATGCTCACACAGCAAGCATCACCCACAGGGCATCTCCCCAGACCCCAAGCCACTGTCCCCAGCTGCCTGATCCTCCTGCCCCGTGACCTATAAGCTCACCTCTCGTGGCCTCTCTCCCCTAGGATTCCCCCAATGCCTGCCCAGGGAGCAGAAGACAGCTGAAGAATGACAGAAGCTCTCGGGAGGGCTCCAAAGGACTAGGAAGCCTGTGCCGAGCCACCAAGTACCACTGAGTGAATGGCTGGGAACAGTGAGCTGTGGTCTAGAAGAGTCCTCCAGAGCTGAGGCTTAGCCTTAACCTGGCCTCTGGAGAGCCTTCCTTCCTATTAACAGCTAATGGCTGGGGCTGGGGAAATGTCTGGTGAGTAGGAGCATTTGCTTTGCAAATACAGGAACCTGAGTTCAAATCTGAGAGAGTTAAAAAAAAAAAAAAAAAGCCAAGCGTGCACAAGCATACACCTGTAACCTCAACATTATAGGGGGTCTGCCAGCCTCGCTCCAGGTTCAGTGAGAGACCCTGTCTCAAAGAATAAGGCAGACTGTGATGGAGCAGGACATCCGTCATCCTGCCCTGGCCTCCACATCTGCTCAGAGGCACAAGATCACACACACACATGTAAGAATATACCACACACATACTCATATATATATACACACACACAAAAACCTCAGCACTCACCCATCCCCCACCCCTCACCTGCTAGTGTCCCTCCCCCAAACTTGCACTACACACAAGCCTTCAATAGGCCTTTGTTTCGGGGTTCTGTTTCTACACACCCTTCCCATGTGCTTGAGAACCATTTCCCATCTCTACTGACTTCTCAGCTGCTTTGAAGCACAATAATAAGAAGCCCCAGGCTAGGGTGGAGGGCGTGTGCCAAGAACAGGGCTTGGCATGAGGCCCATGGCTTTTGAGGCTGGCCAGTCACTGGAGGAGAAGTTAGAGGGAGCAGGGAGAGAGGCCTTATGTCTTCTGGCCCCCTCAACCCAGATCCCCTGCTGCTCGGGAGCCCCAAGTGAGCTGGGACTGCTCTCATGCCCCTGGATCAGACCTCTAGAACCTCCTAGACCAGTCTCCCACACATCAGAAGGTGTCTGCCCTCACCATACCCAGTGGAAGGGTCACCTACCCACAGTCCCCTTTTCTGTTCCCCAGAAGCAGAGCTGTGGTTGACACCCCTAGGCAGGACCATATTTCCAGAGTCGTCGGGGTCAGAGCCTGGGTTCCAGCAGCCTTAACAGGCCAAGCTTGCCCCTCCCTTTCCAGTAAGACCAATAGAAGGGGTAAACAATGGGTGAAAGCAGAGTCAGGAGATTTATTCACTGTGTAGAGAAGGGGAAAGAGGTCCAGCCACCCCACAAGTCTATCTTCAGGGTCCCGACATGAAGTTTGAGTTTGAATAGAAGGCTAAGCAGTCAAGGGGTGCCCCTGCGCATCGCTGACCCATGGCTGTCCAGACTCCAGTCTCTCCTGCAAGGCTGTGTGAACTGTCAGAACCATGTGAGATCTTTTCCTGCCAGATAAGTTTCTCCTCCGGCTGGCACCACACAGCCTTTTCCTTCCCCCAGCGTGAGACTCCTGGGGGAATCCTGGTTTCCCAGGTTCCACGGTCTCAGTAGTTTTAGAGCCAAAGGGATTGTGAGCAAGTGCCTCTCCTCAGAATATCTTGGCTTCAAATGTGCTTCAAGGGTGACCCCAGAAGAGCATGCCCAAGAAGGGGGACTGGGTCCCCCCTTTCCTTCAGTAAAGTACTTAACGTAGAGCTTGCATTTGTTACCTACCAGCATAAAGAATTCAAGAAATAGATGGGTTGTGTTGCTCCCATGACTGGCACTGAGCGGGTATTTAGCAAATGGTCCCGTTTAGACCTTCTGTGACAGAATGTTAAACTGACTTGACAGGAGACATCAGAGTCAGCTTTAACCCCACAAGGGAAGCAGAAGCAACTGTCTCCCTTGTTATGGTACATGGAGAAGGTGTTTTAGTGACGGGGCAAGGAAGGACTCCCCCCTCAGTGGTCACCTATCAGGTTGTAAGGCCTGGGATGGTGAGCATGGGATCACTGTAGCACTAGGGTAGAGGAAATGGGGACTACGGACCAGGCCGTTTGCCTGTTTGTTTGCTTGATGTTTGTGAGACAGCATCTCATATGGCCTAGGCTGGCCTTCAACTCAATATATAGCTGAGGATGACCTTGAATTGATAATCCTCCACCTCTGCCTCTCAAGGCTGAGGGTCAGCCATGCTCCACAACACATGCCTCCTGGAGTTAAGATTCATCTCAATAGAGAAGGATAGAGGTTGCCCATCCAGGCATTGTTCAAGAGGTTTCTAGAAAACAGGTGCTGAATGAATACAGAGGGAGGAAGGGGAGAAGAGTGGAGTCAGAGAGCCAGATTTATGAGCGCTTGTGCATGTGTGTGTGTGTGCATCTGTGTGAGTGTGTGTGCATGTGCATGTGTGTGAGTGCATGTATGTTAGTGTGTGCATGTGTGTGAGTGTGTGCATGTGTGTGTGCATATGTGTGTGAGTGTATGCATGTGTGCATGCATGTGTGCATGTGTGTGTGTCTGCATGTATGCAGTGTGTGTGCATATGTGTGTGAGTGTGTGTGCATGTGTGCAGTGTGTGTGTGTGTGTGTGTTCATGAGTGAGTTCAGGCACATGGGTACAAATGTATGCATGTGGAAGTCAGAGGACTTTGGGTGTCATTCCTCAGGCATCATCCACTTTTTCCCCTAAGATTTAAGTGTATTTGTTATTAAGTTTTATCTATTTATTTTTGTGTGTGCATGTGGAGCACACGTACCACATGTGGAGATCAGAAGAGAACTTGCTGGAGTTGGTTTTCTCCTTCCATCATGTGGGCCCTGGGAATGGAACTCAAGTCCCCAGGCTTGGCAGCAGGTGTCTTTATTCCATGAGCCATCTCGATGCCAGTCCTAAAGCCTTCCCATGTGTGTCTGTGTGCCTGTGTGTCTGTGTGTCTGTGTGTCTGTCTCTGTTTCTGTGTGTCTGTGTGTCTGTGTGTGTGTCTGTCTCTCTCTCTCTCTCTGTGTCTGTATGTCTCTCTCTGTGTGTGTCTGTCTGTCTTTCTCTCTCTGTATGTGTATGTCTGTCTCTCTGTCTCTGTGTGTCTGTCTGTCTGTGTGTATCTGTCTGTCTGTCTGTCTCTTTCTGTGTGTGTGTGTGTGTGTGTGTGTGTGTGTGTGTGTGTGCACGCGCACGTGCTCATGCATGGACCATAGTATGTATATGTAGATCAGAGGATAACCTTGAGCGTTTGTTTTTGACTTGCACCTTGTTTGAGACAGGATTTTACAGAGCCCTGGTTGTACTGAAACTCACTATGTAGACAAGATTGGCCTCAAATTCACAGAGATCCACCTGCTTCTGCCTCTTGAGTGCTGAGATTAGAGGTGTGCGCCACATGCCCAGCTCGAGACAGGATTTCTTGCTGTTCTCTGTTGCATACACCAGGTTAGCCGGCCCAATCCTCCTGCTCCCACTCTCTGTAGGTGAGCACAATGACTACAAGCCCAGTGAGCCATCTCCTCACCTGCATCCACCTCTCTCTCTCTCTCTCTCTCTCTCACCTCTTCTCTTTGAGATGGGTCTCTCACTGGCTAGGCTAGCTTGTCAGCCTGCTGCCCCAAGCAGCTGTCTGTCTCACCTCCCAGCATTAGATGAACAAGCACATGCCACCAAGCCTGACTTTTTGGCCTGGGCTCTCTGGATTGAATTCAGGTTGTTGTGCTTGCAAGTCAAACTCTTTACTGAGGGAGGCATCTCCCCACCCCCTAAGCTAGCCAGTAATACTCTCTGCAAAACAATTGGTGAGGTGTCAATATGCAGCGGGTGGCTCACAGAGTCCTGTGGCCACCATAGGCCCCTGGAATCAACTGGGTATTGGGTTGGTCAAGTTCCTGGCTGCTTCTGCAGAGTCCCCAAGCTGTTACCCACAGAGTAGCACTGCCTGTGTCTGTAACAGGATGCAAGCTGGACAGAGCCTACGGTTGGGTTGTGTATGCCTGTGACCAGAACTACGCTCCTTCCCGTCTCCCAGGGAATCCAAACAGAGGCAGGCCAGTGTCCCTTACTACCTCCTTGGGATTGGCGCCTGGCTCATACTAAGCCCTTGGCAATCCTGGCCTCGTTGAGTGGAAGTCAGTGACTGTGAGTGACTTTCTGTAAGCTGGAGGTGTGGCTGGGGCTGTGGAGATAGAACACACTTGAGAGATGGCAAGAAAGGCACATGTCAATGGCTACTCACCAGGGACCAGGCCAAGGGAAGAGTGTGGACCAGGCAGTATCTGTTCTGGAGGGCCAGCCTCGCCAGCTGTGGGAGGACGCCACCAGCCCAGCACATGAGAGTCCATTGCAGAAGACAAGATGGGGAGAGAGAGTAAAGAGTTGTGTTTCACAAGCTCTCTGGGGGAATGGGCAGCACAAAAGGGCCTGTGAGCTAACACACTGGTAAAGATACTAACCACCAAGCACAAAAGGGCCTGTAAGCTAACACACTGGTAAAAGATACTAACCACCAAGCCTAATGACCTGTGTTTGATCCCCAGGACCCCAAAGTAGGAAAGAACTAACTGCTGAAAGTTGTCCTCTGCCTTCCATATGCATTCTGTGATATGTGGGCACCGTGTGCACACGCAAACACAAATCAAATACAATTAAAATGGAGGGGTGAAGCAGGAGACCCACAAGGTACAGCAGCAAGGGCCGTCAAGTGCTGAAAGTCACCTCGGAGCACAGAGTGAAAACTGTCCAAGGCTGGGGTGGAAAAGCCTAGGGCTAGGAAGACACAGCACAAACTTCAGCCATTAGGGACCAGGAAAGCTAGGAAAACACTGCCCTAGGTCATGCGCCTCCTCCTCCACCACGCAGGTACTCTGCAGGGCCGGGAGCTGGCAGGAAGCCCCAGCATCTCTCATTAGGTTAGCCGCACCAGCTCTCAGGGTTTTTATTGCCTCTGCGTTGCCTCCGAAGAGCTCAGCCCCATCTGGCTGTGGCTGTTAAAAATGTGCTTGGCTTTCTTCTTTAAAATAAAACCCCAATCAAGGGATAAAAGAAAGTGCTTTGGAGCTCGGCCAGGGAACTGCTGCTTACAGGTGGGGAAAGATGGAGGGCTGGGGAGGAACTGGGGTGGAGGGAGCGATCCGCTGACCTAGCACCTGTGTTGGTGAACGGAGGAGCTAAGAGATGGGTTTTTTTTATGCTTTAAACCCAAGGAGGATGGGTAATTTAGGGAGCACGGAACAAATGATCCAGGACAAGGGAGAAGAGGTGTGAACGCATGGCAAGAAGCACACAGCTACTTTTAGCTAGGTAACACGAAACTGCTATTAAAAGTCTGCTTTGAAACTGGCAGCAACATATGGTCACAATCCCGTCACATGCAAGCCGCTTTCCCTTTCCCCTGCCAGCTCTGCCCTCAGCTACAGAAGGCAAGGCTGAGCTGCCCCTCTCCAAGGTGAGCCTGTTTCCTAGAGCCACCCCCACCCCCACCCAGCCCTATGGGACAGTCACCACAGCTCTAACCCACACGCAGGGGGCTCTGGTGCTGCAAAGGAATAAGACAAGCCCGAGGCCAGACAGTCGGTCGTGACCTGCCACCCATTCGATAGAATGTGCTCAAAGTGCCCTGTGGTACACGTGGTCACAGTCACCGTTCAGCCTAGCCAGCTTGCCTGTGGTGCTGAGTCCACCAGATTGGCTGGCCCTGGCCTCTGAAGTCAGCTTGTTTGGGCTAAGAGAGAGCGGTCCTTGAAGAGAGGCTATCTCCTGTGATGGCAGCCAAAATGACAGCCCAGCTACTACAGGGACTGATGCCCCTGAGGGAATGTCTTCAAAACCAAGGTCTTGGTGCTCTTTGGGGGTGGGAGGGACTACGTGACAAGGATGGGTCTCCAAGGCCTTTCTTGTGTGCAGCTGAGTTGCAACAAGGAGCTTGCTGGGATTGCAGTGAGGAATTAGGGCTCCCCTGTTACTTTCCTAATCTTTCTCAGTAAACAAAACTCACTGTGGGAACGGCCTTCCTATGCTCTGCAATACAAATTGATTAATGCAATAAAAATGCGAGCGAAACCACCAGCCCTCACAGACAGTGGGCTTATGTTGTCTGCCCCACTCTCTGTTTTTCCTTAAGAGTTTGTGTATTGTTCATGCTTTGGCTTGGCACGCACGCAAAATCCAAAGCCCATAATAGCGCAGGTCATTAAACCCAACAACTATGTTTGGACCTTTTTCAAGGGAGTGATTCAGGCAGGCACTGTGCTCAGGAATCAGCTTCTGGGGTGTTACCAAAGCTACCCTTACCCAGGCAGGGGCACAGACCAGCCAAAGCGCTCTCCCGGGAAAACAGCCTCCTGCAGCCGCTAGGTGGAGCCAGGGGCTTGCAAATAGTCCAGGATAAGCCTGGGGAGGCTAAGAAAGGACATCTTTTTGTGTGCGTGTAATATCCTGTCCAAATGACAATGAACGGGGCACTGAGAACTGGGAATGGAGATCAGTTAGTAGAATGTTTGCCTAGCATTCACGAAGTCCTGAGTTCCATCCCCCAAACTACATAAAACCAGGAGTGGTAGCAAGCCTAGGAGGATCAGAGTTCAAGGTCATCCTCAACTATATTGTGAGTTTGAGGCCAGTCCAAGCTTATTTTAAATCTTATTTTTTTAAAAAATAAGTGAAGTGTGGCTGGCCGGGTGTGGCAGTTCATGCCATAATCCAAGCACTGGGGAACCCGGGGCAGGAGGACCGGCGGTCAGTTAGGGGTACACAGTGAGGGCCACATTAGCTTGGTTCACAATAAGAATTGGGGGCAGGGAGGGACCAGGCTAGCCTCCAACTGTCTATGTAACTGAGAATGACCTTGGACCCCACCGTGCCCAGCTTCTGCGATGCGGGGATGAGGCTCACAACACTCCACCCAGCTAGAAAGTTAAAAGCATTTTGCTTTAGTAAAGAAGAAGTAATGCATCTTGTTCAAATAAGCTTGGAAAATATCCCCTTAAAAATTATGTGTTCTGGCTGAGAGCTGTACCTCAGTGGGAAAGGGCATGCAAGCCATGCACCACAAACGAGCACACAGAACCTATCCCATAAGTGCTTTGAGGCTCTGAATGGTACCATCTAACCCGAAGTATCTTGTGAACATGTGCTTCCCCTTACTGCACCCCCCCCCCAAAAAAAAAGCCAAGCAGAGCTTCTAGAAGCTAGTACTTTGAGCAGTATCAGCATGACGGCTTCGGGCTGGTGTTGATCAGGAGCTGGCTGTGGTCCAGTGACTTCCTAGCACTGGACAGAAAAACTTGTAGGGAGTTTTTGTTTGTTTGTTTGTTTGTTTGTTTTTGAGAAAGGTTCTCATGTCACCCAAGCTGGCCTTGAACTCAATAAGTAGCCAAGGATACCCTTGAACTTCTGATCCTCCTGCCTCTACCTCCTGAGTACTGGGATTACAAACACACCCAGGGGGCACTAGAGATTGCACCTGGGTCTTCCTCGTGATAAGACGGTGTTCTCCCACACCCCAGACCTAGAGTTCAGTTGAAATTGTAGTAATAAGATGAAGACACGGGGTTGGGGGGAGTCTACAAAGACCCCACACTACGTGAGAACACCACCATCAGGAGTTCAGACTCAAACTCAGCTTCAAAACCGTTGCTGCGATCTAGCCAGGCTTAGGGCTTGATGGATGCGTTGGAATCTCTCCCTACGAAATAGGTTCCTTCCTTCCTTCCTTCCTTCCCATCCTCCCTCCCATCCTCCTTCCCTCCCTCTCTCCCTCTCTTCTTCCCTTCCTTTCTTCCTTCCTTCTTTCCTTCCTTCCCTCCCTCCCTCCCTTCTTCCTTCCTTCCTTCCTTCCTTCCTTCCTTCCTTCCTTCCTTCCTTCCTTCCTTCCTTCCTTCCTTCCTTCCCTCCTTCCTTCCTTCCTCCCACCTCTTCAGTGCTTGCATTACAGGCATGCATCACCAGGCCAGTTTATGTCATGCTGGGAAGGGAGCCCGTGTTAGGGGAGCACCTATAGGCTTTGTTCCGGCCTATAGAACAGGCTTCTGAAAGCCATTCAGAAACAAACGCTTACAAACAAGTACATTTGAAATCCTAGGGAAGACATGATGCTTAAAAGGGGCCATGGATGGGAGTTCCATCCCCATGACCCTCATGGTGGAAGGAGAGAACCGATTCCCGAAAGTTGTCTTCTGACCTCCACATGTGGGCCAAGACAGGCAGATGCCCACCCCATGCAATAAACAAAGTGGGAGAAATAAGAAAAATAGCTGAAGCAGAGCAATGGGTCCTGCCATGTCCGCAGTGGGAACATCTTCCTTTCCCTTTGCTCCTCATGAGCCTGGATGGGCAGCCCAGCAGGTCAGTCAGAGAGAACAGCTTATGCCTTTCTCCTCCCCTCTGCCACAGAGGATGTCATCAAGTGCAACACACACAATCACAGGCACACACACACAATCACAGGCACACACACACAATCACAGGCACACACACACACACATACACAATCACAGGCACACACACACACACAATCACAGGCACACACAATCACAGGCACACACACAGAATCACAGGCACACACACACAATCACAGGCATACACACACACACAATCACAGGCACACATACAATCACAGGCAGGCACACACACAATCACAGGCACACACACAAAATCGCAGGCATACACACAATCACAGGCACACACACACAATCACAGGCATACACACACACACAATCACAGGCACACACACACAATCACAGGCACACACACACACACATACACAATCACAGGCACACACAATCACAGGCACACACAATCACAGGCACACACACACAATCACAGGCACACACACACAATCACAGGCATACACACACACACAATCACAGGCACACATACAATCACAGGCAGGCACACACACAATCACAGGCACACACACAAAATCGCAGGCATACACACAATCACAGGCACACACACACAA